>JASDQU011100621.1:29744-47725 GCA_032191745.1 Picea mariana | reverse complement strand
TATATATATATATATATATAATCAATATTTCATATTTATCTATTTAATAATTTGGTGGGTAAACTTAAACCATATCAATAAAAATAATAACATAAAATTTCAGTCATAAAGAATGGGTAATGTTCAGGGCTTTTTTTACTAACAGGTTTCAACTAACTAAAATGAGGGCGCACTGAGTGAGTAGGGTTTTCTAAAGCTACACGATTAGGGTTTTGAGAGAGGCTTCAACACTGGCGGCGACTGGAGGGGTAGCGTTGCTCCCTCCTTCCATAATGTGGTGGCTGGAAACAATTGAATTGAAATCAAGGATCGAGGGAAAACAATGACCAAGGAAAGAAAGCAAAAGATGCACATGGATTGGGGGGTTGGTGGCCCTAGTGAAGAGATAGTTTTCTTTGAGCAAGAGAAGTTGGAAAACATGCATCCATGGCGCATGGGTACCTATATTCCAAAGGAGAGAAACATTCCCAAGTGAGCACATTCAATATAGCAAGATCATGTAGTAATAGCAAAGTTAATGGGTATTTGGCCATCAAAAAAAACTTTGATCTGGACGATCAAAAGTTACTAGAAGCCCAAAGGAGACGTAGATTTAAACCTGGACTCAAAAGGGTTTTTTATGGCTATCTTTAATAACTTGGAAGATTGGGACCGAGTGTTTGAAGATGGTCGTTACTTCTTCTACTTTGCAAGCCTTTACCTCTATTTTTGGACAAAAAAGTTCAATCCGAAAAAAGAATACTTCATAGCTGCCCCAATCTGGATCTGAATTTATTATTTGCCTCAAGAATTTTGGGATGAGGAGATATTGGAAGGAATTGGATAAACCCTATGATCCTTTATCAAAATATCTAAATCCACAAAACAAGGTCGTTACACATCCTACAATCACATTTGTGTATATATGAATTTTCTAAGCCCCTCCCTGACTCTGTTTTTCTGAGCTACCACAATTTTGATTGGTATCAAACCATATACTACGAGCACATTCCCTTATGTTGTCAAAAAATCCATGAGCATGGCCAATGTTTTTGGTATTTCCCCTTCAATGTGCCACCCATTCCCTTGAAATCCCATGTAGAGAAAGACACATAGGGTTTTGAGAAAGTCTTGAGCAAAAGGAGATCGGGAAAAAAACCAATTGTTCATCCAAACCCTTCAAGGATCAAAACCCGCAATCGCTATGATATTCTATCCAAGGAATTGAAAGATACCTTAGGAAACCCTAAGACACTACCTAAGGAACAACATAATAAATATCAATGAAACCTTGAGGAACTCGAAAAGGATACAAAGAGGTGGAAAATACATGATCAGGCCACGATTCACATATCAAATGAAGATGCATAAATGACTCTAGAAAATGAAGATCTAGGTGACTCAGAAGAAGGTGAGTACATGGAGTTGGGTGACCTTGATATGCAATCCATAATGAAAGCATGGGAAAGATAGAACTCAAACTCAATCTTGGATCAAAAGTTATAGATTATGACTAATGCTTTTAATAAAAGTAAAAAAAATCTAGAATTACAGGCTACAGGAAAACACAATGCATCCTCTTCTTTAGGAGTCAAAATAAGTACTTTAAAGGATAATCCCAGAGCTGTCATAGAGGGAAAAAAACAAGTCGATGAAGTAATAATAAACTTCTATAAGAGCTTGGTGAAATGATGGTAAATTCTGGTAGAATTTCTGTAATGTTGGATAAGTTCCACCCACCCCCTCCACTACCCAATGAAGATCTTTTCTTGGAATACAAGGAGCTGAAAAGGGAAAGTAAACACAGGCTTCTCAAAAACAAAATCCTCAAGGAACAACCGATAATCATGATGCTTCAGGAAACCAAATGTTCAAGTGAATCATTATCAAATATAGTTGCTTCCAGCTAGAAGGGTTGTCAATCAATGGAAATAAATGCGCAAGGGGTTGCTGGAATATTAACTCTATTATGGAACCCTTCTAAGATCTCACTCTCTGATTTTTTTTCCACTCCAAGAACATTGATAACAAAATTCCAACTAATTGGATTGGTGGAAACATGATTTCTCACCAATGAATATGGTCCACATACCAAAACCAAAAAGATTATCTTTTTGAGATCTCTTCAAGCTATCCACATGGTTCTTGGGGACCACTACTAGATAGTGGGAGGGGATTTTAACATGAACATATCCTTAGAAGAGAAGCAAGGCGAAATGGACCGCCTCAATCTCTATTGAAATGGTAATCCCAAAAACCGCCAATTTTGGTTTGAAGCCTTTTGGATTGATCACCTGTCATTCCAAGAAAATACTGCTAAGTGGTCGAAGGAGGTAGCAGTTGAACCAGTTTTGGTAATGATCCGCTTCCACCATTGCCGCAAATATCTCAAATCCCATCTCAGACAGTGGAACAAGTAGGAGTTTGGAGACATTTTCAAATCCCAAAGAGAGTTGACAGAAAAAATGGAGATGATCCAACAACGTATGATACTTGAACAAAGGACCATATCTCTTATTGACCAGGAAGAAAAAATATTAAGTGCAGTGGTTGAAGGACGGGGAGAAGAATACAAAATTCTTTCACTGATCTATGATTCAACATCGAAACCACAATCAAAATTCCACTATAAGGGATAGCCAAGTTAATAAACTTACAACACATGAATACATTGAGAAAGAGTTGATACATTATTATAAGTATCTTCTTTTGGAACTGTAGCAAGATCATAGGGCAACAATCCATAACATCACAAAACAAATTCCCCACCTGGTTACTCAAGAAAATAATGAATTCCTTTTACAAGAAAACACCCTAACATAAGTAGAACAAATTATGGAAATGCCAAAGGGAAAATCCCTAGGGCCTGATAGATTCACCACTGAAATCTTTCATGAACGTTGACCAATAATCCAACAAGATGCCTGGAAATTGATTAAGAATTCTCACAGAAATTCTTTTGTACTTCCTCCACTCAATGTGACCTTTATTACTCTCATCCCTAAGGAGGAAAATGTGGAGTATCCTGGTAATTTCATTCTTATCTCACTTTGCAATGTGGTCTATAAAATTATAACTAAAGTAATTGAAAATCAGATGAAGCCTCTCTAATACTAATATTCCTAGAGCAATCAAGCTATGTTGAGGGTCGACGGATCATGGATAATATCATCCTTTCCCATGACGTGATTCACTCATTGAAAACCACTAAATAATTTGGTATTCTTATTAAGCTAGACATGTCAAAAGAATTCGACAAGCTGAGATGGAAATACATTAGACATGTTCTCCTTGCTTTTGGATTCTATGAAAGATGGACTAATTGGATTTTGTCTCTCACCTCCAAGGATTTCTTCTCAATTATTATCAATCGATCACCCTCAACCACCTTCACCCCTTCTAGACCCCTTCTAGAGGCCTCTGGTAAGAGGACCCACTCTCCCCCTTTCTTTTTTTTTGATGGTGGAAGGGTTGGGCCACACACTTAAAGCATCAGTGAACACCAAAAAAATAGAAGGTCTCAGGATTCTTGAAGATGAACTCACAACCTCTCATCAGAAATTTGTATATGATACACTACTCATGGGAGTACCAACAACTTGTGAAGCCAATGCATTTAAATAGGTACTATCATATTCTATGAAAACTTCAGGAACCACAATCAATTATGGTAAGTCACACATTTTCTTCTTTAACACTCCACATGTTATTCAAATTAATATTCACAAATTCTAGGTTTTCAGTGAAGCTCCCTTCCTTCCAAATACTTGGGAGCCCCTCTTGTAGATGATGTTCTCCAAAATGTCTTATAGGAGCATCTTCTCAACAAATTGGATCATAAATTGGCAAGATGAACTTTTCAATCTCTTATCTTAGAAGACCATCTAATCCTTCTAAAGTCGATTCTTCAATCCATGCCCCTCTATTTATTCTCTAGGCTAGCAACCCCAAAATCTCTTCCCAAAGTTGTTTGCAATTTAAAGAGATCCTTTCTCTAGGGGAGAGCTAGAAAAGAGAGAAAATGGGCCCTTGTACCACAAGACAAGCTCTGCTTCCTAAAAATGACAGGAGGTATTGGTTTTCAGGACCAAGAAATATTAAGTGCTATCATGGGAGCTAAAAACTAGTGACGATGGCTCCACAGTACAAGGTAGTTGTGGGGTGGGCCAAATTTGAAGGCGCAAGTATGTTGCAAATATCGCATAACAAGATCTAGTTTGAATGGATGGTCACAATATTGTATCCTACATATGGAATGTAGCCTAGAAAAATAAGAATCTGGTCCAAAATCATTTCTTTTGGGAGATTTGTAATGGTAAAAAAACTCTATGTTGGGATGATTCTTGGCAGCAAATGCCAAAGTTACAAATAACAAAAGATCTCCAAATCCTCAAGGAAACTATGATGAATCAAGGAAAGACCCAGCTATCTCAATACTAGGTTCCTCAACCATCTAACCCTTGTTGGCAGTCCTGGCTACCAAAATAAGCTTGGACCCCTCTACTAGAGAACTTTAATTGGGACACCTTTTGGCATGGATTGTGCACTAGGAAAATCAGGATTCAAGAATGATTGTATAAACTTCGATGGGATTATTTTCCTAGGGGAATCTTCAACATTAGAGATACTTCTAGCATAACAACGGGGCACTCAAAACTCCCCACTCCAAAAATATGGGATAAAATTTGGAAGAAAAACCTATGGCCAAAAGTATCCCTTTTCCTTTGGCTTCTAGTGCAAGGCAAAACTCTCACTTGGGATAAATTAGTTCGACAAGGATTCTTGGGCCCCTCATTTTTCCATATCTGTGGCTAGAATGAGGAAACTACAAAACATATCCCTAACTCATGTCCCTTTGAAACAACTATATGGGACAAAGGTGCTTCTACTTTTACAAAGATGGATAGAAACAAGACTAGCATCATAGAGACCATAACAACCTGGAGACAAACAACCTTTTCCCATCCAATTCTTAGTCAAGTTGGAAGCTCTTCCCTGGGTTCCTTTTATGGGAGGTCTAGAAAGAAAGAAAAATATAAATATTCAAAATTGTCTACCTAGACATGGGCCAAATATGGATCAATATAAAGCAACACATAAAGGAATCAATATTGATCACTCCATGGATTAAGCAACATTGCAAAGGTAATGATAAAGAGACAATCATATTAAAAGAACTTGAGCTTAGCCCCTTTAGTGCTCTTCATCCCCCAAGATCAGTGCTTCCTAGAAGTAATATTCCAGACAAATGGGAGTCCCCCCCTCCATAATTTATAAAACTAAACTTTGATGGTGCATCCAAAGGCAACCCAGGCCCTGCAAACTATGGCGGTGTTTTTAGAAACTATCATGGGGAAATAATTTGGATTTATGCTAGACGTCTTGGCACAAATAGTAATAATGTAGTAGAGTTGTAGGCCCTAGAATATGGTCTTCATGTAGTAGCTCGAGAAGGCTTCACCAAATTGATAGTCGAAGGAGACTCTCAATTAGTTATTCAAATTTTCAAGAAGATGCAGCAAGGCTCGTCCATCACCAAAATCTCTAGCAGTTGGCACCTTGAAGGGGACTTATAGCGCATAAACAACCTCCTTCCCTGTATCCCTATAATTGTTTTGTCTCATGTCAAAATATCTGGCAATAAAATCATCAACTGGCTCGCGAATGAAGGTCTCAAAGGCAAACAATCATTGCAAGATACTTCTTAGAACCCATCTACCCCACCCAATTGATATGAATAGGTTCCTAGTGTTTTTTCTATATATCTGAGTAGAGGCATTTCTACTAAGAATCAATATTATTCTAGGCATTCTAGCAATCATGTTGATAGGATTAGTTTACCATTGAAAAATGTTTGTCTTTGTGATCATTGTATAGTTCACCGGACAAAGGCTTATATTTTTGTTTTTGGTCTGGTTTCCCCAGTGGCAGGCCAAGAACCATTGTTATTGTTTAATTTTTTCCCAAGATTAATATGAATTTCCTAAATAGCTTGCGAAATAAAAATGTCCAGGCCTTTACTACAATATTTTCAAAATTTTGTACTATTTGCAAACCTCCCACAACACCTACAACCAATCTCTACTTTATATAATGTGATACATCCATTTTTAGAATTTCTTGGTTTTTGGATTTTCTCTTCTCTTACCTTGAGATTGATCCCAAATCCAAGCCCCTCTCTAATTTGATTTACTTTTTACTCATGCTTCAAAATCCATGTGACTATCATAATTTTCCAAATTTGAGTGATTTTCATTCAAAGTGTTGTTTATGAAAAAATGACTGGGGTAAAATGTTTTACAATGGCTTACAAAGTTAGGCTAAATGCCTTCTTAAATTGCACTCACTAATTAAATTATGTACTCTTAAGGACTCCATGATCAAACGTGATCTGATATACTCAAAATCTATTTGTTGTTGTTAAAATAGCATTAAATTCTTTAAAAAATAAACATCCACTTGTTAAGAGAGGGTACAAATCTATTTGTAGCTAAAAAAATACATGTAAAAAGATGCATAAATGCCCTTCGAAAAAATTAAAACCTAATAGCTATAGTTTTCCACCGTGCCTACATAACCAATGTTCCATATTGTTTTTTTAATTTACCTCCATTTTCCTTCAATAACTCTGTTCACCTTTTACAATTTTTTAAGTAGTGTCACTAAATGCACATCCGTGCTTTATTTATTCACCAAATTTGGTAATTCAGATTGGAGAGTATGTTTTAACATTCCACACCTCCCCCTACCCCGCAATTCCATATTTTCAATTTGAGCCTTAAAACTTCTTGTGCGAAAATACAAAAAATATGTCTTTGACACAATGAAAATTGTGTGGCGAGTGTCGTAGTGAAATGCATAGAAGGATTGCTTAAATGCAAGTGAGTATGAAGGTAGAACGATGTATATTATCATATTGGCTACAAAACACATCACTTGGCATCTTCTAATTCATCACCAAATCTTCAATCTGCGAAAAAGGTTTTTTTTAACTAAATTTGATAATTTTTTGGCACTCAAAGAAAAACAAAACTTTTTCACACATCAACATCAAATCAACAAAAGCAGATATGGAAAAATAACAAAAAAATTCAATCATAAGTAATTACCAATGCTTGGTGATGTCCACAAGAGTTTTTCCCTGTATTTGTATAACTTTAACACAACCTACAATGAATGTCTACTTCAAATAATGTTGTGCATTCATTCTCAAAAATTTCTAAGTTCTTTGATTTTCTATCTCTTACACTTTTAGAGCCAATGTAAGTTCAAGACCCCTTATTAGTCCCTACCTCTGGCAAGAGACTATACCATTCACCTCGCGGTCAACAATCGTTGACCGCCTATTACCTGGTATGATTTGTTGCATTAGTTGATAAACTTTGTAGAATCCTTAAATTATATCATAAGACTTTTACAATATATCTATTATTTCAAAAAAAAATTCCAAAAACAAAACATTTTTCTATTTTTCTAATTTTATGGATTGAATTTTCCATTGGTTAAAATTGTTGGGATGTGACATTATTTCCCTGGTGTATATGCAATTCTTTTAAATTTTTTCTTACAATTAAAAATTATTTTATAAAACAAATATAACATTGGCTAATTTGGAGGCCTGGGTTTTGTGGCATTGTAGTCGAGGGACTGTGCATTCTAGGTCACTTCCAAATTTCGTAGTCGATGCAAGTCCGCCAGCTCCTCGCAGCCTCACCACCTCATCACTGCCTCAACAATAGAGCTTGTTATCTAAACTCTTACTTTTAGTTCATTCCTGCAACAAGATACCCAACTGCACTCCTTGCCTCGCTAGCTCCCCACAGCCTCATCACCACATCACTTCATCAAGAATAGGACCTGATATAAGCTTGGGGAGTTTTCACCTATTCACTAAAAATTTGTGGGTATAGCTATGGTACCTAAAGAAGCTAGAGAAACAGATCTAGAACCAGCAACAAAGGCATGAATAGAGAAACAAGCATAGACAATTCCATATTTAACAACAGTAGATTCAATACCTACCAGGAAATAGAGTTTCAGAATCTTGCTTCCTAAAAGCATAATGAGATTTTAAAATCAAATAGGTAATTTTAACAATTCAATACCTCTAATATTCATAGTATGTATAATTTGTATAATCTCTAGGAATCTAACCTTGAATTTATTCAATTGTGAAAGGTTTAGTGCAGTTTGAAGAGAAGAGTACAACAAGCTAATGTACATGAACACAACTCCTTGTTTTGTGTATGGGTTGTATCAACAACCTTGTGTACGGGGGGTGTATCAATGAGATTATGCAAAAGTCTAAGATTTTGTGAAAGCACACCACTCTCTTCTGGGTAAATATTTTCTTTATCAACTTCCGCATTTGCAAATGAATCTATTCACTTACCTTTATCATCCCCGCAAAGCCTTATCCTTACACCGCCCAGTTCCAATCAATCTTTCCACATCCACATCCTCGTAGGGCCTTAGGCTTGATATTCTTACACGACTTACTTCCTTATTTCTTGCTGTCAACCAGGTTCAAATTTTCCCATTCATTATAACATTAGATTATAGTGGATTGTGGTTGTATCCGACAACGAAGTTGAATCTCATGAACCATACATTATAACATTTGAAGTTGAACCTGGTCTACCTAAGTGACTCTTTCTTTCGTTCCTTTGAACGACACTTTGAGAGTAGTGAATGGCCAACTACCCCACCAACCCGATCCTTCTCCCTTATCTCGTCGGCAACAAAGAAAAATGAGAAATGTGGCTTGCACAGTGTCAGTTGAAGAGTCATAACCTACAAACTTCATCTCAGAGATTTCAAGGATCAAGCATCTAGATCTCTTTGGAAGTAACTTCATCGGTCTGGTTCCCCCATGTTCTACCAGTTGTCAAAGTTGCAAGTCTTAAATCTATTTTCCAATATTCTCAACACTACAGTTTAATTGGGCCTACAATCCTAATCTCACCAAAAATCTGCCTCATGATATCGTAAATCTAACAAAGCTACAAAATCTATGGCTGGCGGGCTACAACCTCGTCGAAGAAATTATGAAGACTTTAGGCAATCTTGCGGAGCTAACGAACTTGGATTCATCTGTGAATAGTTTCTCTTGTTTGATTCCCAAAAGCATCACGAAGCTAGAAAATGTTGTGCATATCGAGCTTTACCAAAACATTTTATCAGGTCCCATTCCGGTGGCCATGGGCGACCTAAAAAGATTAAAGAAGTTTGGTGCTTCCATGAATGTGCTCAACGGTTCAATTCTCACTGGGATGGGAAGCTTGAATATGGAATCCCGAAATCTATAACAAAACAACCTGGTCGATGAAATACCCCTAGGCCTGGGTAGGCTTACAAACCTCATTGAAATAAAACTCTTCTTGAATAGATTAACTAGCACTTTACCAGAAAACTTCAAGCACTGGATATTGCTGACAAACAACTATCTGAATCCAATTATCATTTAACTATTTGATGAATGTTGCAACCAAGAGCCAACCAACACAAAGACAGTCTCTTCTCTACAATCTTGCGTGCATGTCGTGGCTTAAGGCATGAAGGCCACATAGCCAAGACACGAGCAAACACTAAGACACATGCAAGCACAGTCTGAGGCCTTTATTTTTATTTTATTGTTTTCATGTATTACATGTGTAATAACCCACTTACCCCCACATTAATTGCAAGCTAATGACTTGTATTAATATTTGAGAATGATTTATTTAAATGAAAATGTTGTCACATGTTGAAAATATTTCTAGCAGTTCTCGACAAGGACTTCACAACCACGAATGAGCAAGAAAGCTCTATTTGACAAAATTATTTATAGATGGAAAGTTTCATAGGAAAATATTCTGATGAATAAATAATAAAATGTATGGTTGTCTGCTTTCAATATCCAACTTGTCTATCAATTCACCTAACTGAAAAGCAGAAACTGTAGGATATTCAAAATTTAATGTGGAGACGTCAATTTTTTTATGTTATTTAAGGTTAAAAAATGATAAAATATAGTAAACATTCTACAATTTTTCCTCCGTAAAAAACTGTTTCCGATCCACTAACCGCCATTTCCATTCATACTCACACAAACATAGTAAAATAATGACAATGCATCTAACCTTCATAGCAACAGTAGCCATGGCGATTTTCATGGCATATTTTCGACCTGTAAAGACCATCGAGCACAATAGACCAATTATGTAGGGTTTGTTAAAGAGGTCAGTTACTGTAGGTGGGAATCTTAGCCATATTTAGCAAGTGAAGTATGTGTCATTGAAATTTCAAGCAATTGAAGCATGATAATTATAGTAGCGCACTAGAATAAACCTACATAAAGAGAAACAAAAAATCATGATTGGAATTACTTTACAAATATAATACTCTGCTTCTTGTCCTTCAACCATGGATGATTGTCTCTAATTTATTGTTATTATTAGAAAATGACCACCACAAAAAACACTTTGTGAGTTAACACATGAGTCTCGTCTTAGCCCACCAATGCCATTGTAAAGGAAACACCCAAACACGAATGGTTACATAAAAGGACTCTCCGTGCATATCAATTTCATATTGTAAGTGGGGCGAGGATGGTTGAACGTAAAAGATTATTTAAACTTGTCAGTAATAATGACTCATTCAACTAAACTTGGTGTATACGTTGTGTTAGCACAGAAAGTCACACTTTGACTGCTATAAGTGTAAGCTCAGTGCCCATCAGAATGTGAAAGATAACAATTTATAAAAGTGCAAATGGATGGAAAACTCAGACAAGACTGTCAATCACAACTTACTCCATACAATATATACCAGCAAATAAGGCTTTGAATAATTTCAGATGAGTATTTAAAAACATAACTTGGATAGGTGGAAGACTTTACAAGAAAATGTAATATGTCTATCATCTACATCAAGTAGTATTGATACACATATGAAGAAAATTCTCTGACATAAGAACTTCTCAAAATCAAAGAGAAAAACTCTGATATTATACAAGAATTATTACAATAGATCCTCAATTGCAACACAGATACAATCAGCCAACTGAATCATTCAATAAACTAAAATCAAAGTAAGATAGAAGAGGATGAATAAGAAAAATGTATGATTTCTAATATCCAAAGAGTCTTGAGTATGGTGCATACAATAGGAGGTCGGTTTGTTACATAGACAATATCCAAAACATGATTCTCTCTCTAACCGTTCAAACCTCTCCTCAATATCAAATTTCCCTTTTTATAGCCTAGACTAATATTAACAGCATTACAATTCGAATTACATCCTCCTCGTAAGATTCCTGCACCTAGATTGGCATGACTATAGTTGTACAACATAAATAAAACATAATTCTAAATTTCAGGCTAATGTTGGCGACGTTTGCAACATATTCCTGAAGACTGATGAAGTGTCCCTTTGAGTGCATTTCCTTTAGACAAGTGGCCTCCCAGCTCGCAACTTATCCTCATACTATGGCATGCATCCATATTAACACCTGGCAGTTGTTCCTCCCTTGAAAAACTCCAAAACATGAGTTCGTAGTGCCAGTTCGCAGTGCCAGGCGCTGTGAACTTTCCTGTAGTGGCTCGTTTCATTTGATAAAGTCTTAAAACATTTCAAAAACTGTCTCAAGAGCCCCAAAATGTTGTAACAACTTATAACCTTGGTAAATGACTAGAAGACAACATCCTAGTATATAATCATGGTTTACAAAGCATAATCATCCTAAAAAATGAAAAATGCATAAAACAAGAAACTTGACCAAAACTTAAGGAGGTTCAACATCTTGACTTTTTAACTCTGGAGCTTCTCCTGGTAGCAAATTTAGCCAACATGTCCAGATTTCTCTTGGCCAAGTCTTCTTTAAAAGGATGTATTTCTGCCTTTAACTTTATGATATGATCTTGATGATATATGTTTTTTCTGTAGAGATTTTTGAGCTGCCTGTGGAGGGGAAATAATCTTTTGGCTATAAATCTGGCCTTGTCAATAGTTTCATGGTACATTCCCATCATCCCCTTAAGTTACTTCCTATAGCCATATTCTTCACTTTTCAGTTTATCAACCTCATCCCTTGCTTCTTTAAGTTTTCTTTTGAGCCTCTTGAAAGTGGGATTGCTTTCTATTGATAGGTCTCAAATCCCTAGTTCAACAGTAGGAACCAAACCTGCCACCGAGGCCCAATTAGACTCTGCGACGTTTGGAATGGAATGGTTCTCCAGATCTTGTGATCCGACCAATTAATTGATGGGCTTTAACGTTTTCTTTTGAAGGCTCTTCCTTCAGTTTATACTATCTCTTTTTTTATTTTCTCTTGGACGGGACCGATGTGAGGTGTAACCCGGTATAAATCAACTTGGCAACAAAACAGAATTAAGTTCTAACTATCAAGGAAGAGGCTGAGCTTGGGATAACCCACTACTCAAACATGTAGACAACAATTCTATACCACAGGCCTAGTACTAATATGTTAACCATATGAGCATCCAATTACTGTCTGAGATTACTAATTATCAGAAAGAAAACACATATGCAATAAGATAACAACAAGAAAAATAATTCATCTACCATAATCATTCATCACATAATCACACAACAATTCAGCATATTCATCATTAAAGAAAAGAAAAGCAAATCATTGCACCAGATAACTTGACAATAAATTGGACAACTCTTACTTGTTACATCTATTCATGAAACGAGATAGGAAATAATTCTTCTTTGCGTCCACTCACACATGCATTTGATGAAAATAACTTTGTCTTTGGTCCAGAAGGACTTCTCAATTCATAGCAGCTTCAAAATAATTCTTAACAACCAAAAAGAAAGATTTCTTGCAACAACCATCAACCTCTAACTAATTGGTCGATGTCTTTATTTATAATGTAAAGTTTAACTGAAATTAATGGCTAAGTGCAGTTTAAGAAAAACAAAAATTTGCCACGTGGCGTCCTATACTAACAATTTCTTTAGCAGTCAGCCCGAGATATCACTTGAAAAGGGTGATTTCTCTCATACTCAGACCAACAGATAAACAACTCTTCATCAGTTTGGGCCCATGGAAATTTGTGCTGCTCCATCGGAGCCGCATGTATCCCTCTGATGTCCATGACATGCGTCTGGTACTTCACTAGACTGGAGTTCAACTGTTGTAGCATGGTTTGAGCTCTGATTGGATGCTCTATAAATTGTTGCACTTGTCCTGGCCTCATGTCGGTCATCTTTGTGAGCTCTTCGATCCATAGTGAATCTTGTTTGGCATGCGACTCGACTACGTCGCTTAGGTCGACGAAGTTGTTGGGGGTGACAAACTCGGGGAGTCCGATATCCTTCATTACTTTGTTGATTTTGCTTCGATGTTTCTTTTGAGTTCCTCGGTGAGGTTACGGAGCAAACTTTGTTCAATAGTCGGAAGGATCTTTCCTGCAATCGGGGTTGAGGTAGTTTAGAAATCACTTAACAGGAAACGCATAGTAAAATGCAGACAAAAACAGAATAGACCGATGTGTACCTATAGAGCTCGTTAGAATTGATCATTTAATACTTACGTGATCCCAATTGCCCTTTTGAATGACATGCAATGTCCTTGTCCATGGTTCCACTCCTCTTCATTTTGAATGAGTTACATCCATGCGCCATAGCGTGTCAAATCAAGTACGACAGATACGAGCGTCAAAACCATCACAGTGGTTGATTGACCCTTGGGGTTGGGAAAGGATGCCAGAGCCGAACGTGTGTCAAAAGTGTGCATACGCTCCCAAAAGGTTAGATACCATAATAAGGAAGTCGTTAAATGCCCCAGGTCGAGGCAAGTTGTTCCTCTAGAAGACATATCACCAAGTGTGTTAACTATCATTCGCTAATAATGGAAGCTGGGGAGATTAAAGAGATTGGAATGATCGTACCGTATATTCCCTGCAACTCCAATCGATGACGTTTCATGCGTTCTGTATTGCATCCGTCGAGCAGCTGTGACACGTTAAATATTCAAGACATCCTGTCGCGAGGCATGAATCTTCTTTAGCACGTTCTATTTTTCTTCCTCATTCTGTTATAAATTCTAGAGGCTATGTGGGGATTCTACGCATCAGCCAAGTTTATTCATCGGTAGCGCTGGTCTTGCGAGTTCAATTCTAGAAAAACTCGGTGTTGTGGTCTTTTATTCATCCACAGATGTCTAAGCCAATACGTTGTCGCACTATGGGATCTCCTTTGAACAAGGGACAGGGTTTGCGAGGTAGTTGGAGCACCAGGTCCGAGCCCCAACGTGCCTGAGACTCTTTCTTATTGGCATCAAGTGTCCATGAAGCTTCAATAGGAGGTACCTACTTTTTCTCGGAAACGGTGTCAACGTATCAAGAGGAGGTAGGAGTGGAGAAAAATACATCTGAAGGACATATGTTGGAGGTCGTGCCCTCTCAGAAGCAGACACCACGGAGGAGGGGAAGGCCTAGAAAAAATAAGGAAATAGGAGGAGAAAGCCACCTCCCAACTGAGCTGAGCGCACACCCGACCACTGAGGAGTTTACAATGCAGACTACCTAGCCTGATCTTGTCGAGACTACCAGTCGAAGAAACGGAAAACGAAATGGAAGGGAAAAGACATCAGGTTCTTCTGTTGGGAGTCCCATCCAGTAGCTAGAGCAGGCCCAACTCGCCATAGCTGAACTTTATCAAGAAAATAGAGAATTATGGAGACAGTTGGCGGTGAAGAACCAAGAGGTATCGGCACTACAGGGTCGCGAAGGAATCACAAATTGGCTCAAGAGACATCTTCGGGAAGCACAAGATACGATTGTGCGACTGCGCGAAGTGCAGAGGATGACGAGGAAGGAAAAATGAAAACACTGCAAGGCACGAGGATTAGTCCGGGAGAAGGTCCATGTGCAGGAGATACATGACGGGCAGACTCTTGTTTTGCATTCTCCGAAGTGACGTTTGATAGTTTTCTCTATTTGTTGTGAGGGTTTTCACTTTCTCAATGTAACCGTGCCGGTTAGTCAAGGCGTCGGTGGTGTTTATTTGTATGTAACTTGAGCTTAGCGAGAGCCTTAATATATGACATTTCGAAAATGTTTTGCAGTTGAAAGTATTGTGTTCACTCTTTGAATGTAAATCTACCGTGTTTTTTATCTAAGATTCTCATAAATCATGTGATTTTATAATTATCGTTGTTTTGATTTGCTTTGTAAGTTCGTTGATATTTTCCTTTAGAAACTTCTGATGTCGATTGATGCCGACGTGGCGGCACTGACTCGGGGTTATTAAAATAAAATCTAGAACTCGGCTTATGGGTAAGGATTTCACCTGGGCTTCATTCACGTTGAACATGCTAAAAGAGCTAGATATTGTGACTACCGATGTCGGGATGGCATCAGGGATCGACGTTCAAAAGTAAAATTAACGTGTAGTTTTCTTCGTGGGTTATCATCTTCGTAAATTCCCGACATCGAAAATATTTCGAAAGTCGACGATCGGTGATGTCACCTTTACCGCATGCGACGCTTATTCTTTTAATCTTCTGTCAATGTCAATTGATCTATCTTCGGCGATATCTTTAGTGAAGCTTATTCGAGGAGACGAGAGGCCTCCTTTTGCTGACGCCGGTGAAATTCAGCTCTCGGATGTTTTGGTTTTCTCAAGCGATTTTCGCCACTTTTAATCTTTCCCGATGTCGAATTTCCTAGGTGCATTGGGGAAAACTTTAGACTGTCCATTCCTTAAGTAAATGTTAGTCCCTTTTAAAGTTGAGATGATTTTCACATGTTCAAGAAGACTTTAAACGACTCAACATGAAAACATAAATGATATGCACAGGAAGCAGTTTCATACTGAAGCGTAATCAGACAATGTGAAAGATCAAGTGGTACCCAAAAAGTAAATAATTGACATAGACCTTTTTAGGGTGTGTTGAGTGCTCAACACTTTCCTCTTGAGGAGTAGTGATATCAATAATTTCAATGGGTTGCTCGGGAGATTTGGATTTACCCTTCCTTTGGGATGAATTTTTTGCTACACCATCTTTCACATGAACATTTTTCTTGGCTACTGCTCTAGTAAAAGGCCTCCTAGGCTTAATCTTGTCTGCAACAATAGGTGAAGGAAACATAAGCTTTCTTCCTCTCAGGCTTGTGGATTTTCTTGAAGGAACCTCCATAGGAATGGGCTCTGCCATGGGTGAAGCTTCCCTATGTGAAGGTTGTGAAGTCCCTCCTACATCTGTTTCATTTGTGGCTCTATCATTTGTATCAGTCATAGAAGCACCTATTTTATTCTTTATAACCTATGAACACACAATCTTCTCCATAAGAGTAGGGCTTTGGATCTTAGATTGTGGAGAGGGGGAAACATTCATCTAAAAGTGTGATACAGTGAGGAATTTTTCCCAATCAGTATTTTTCTTTCTGAACTCTTCCATCACCAACATTTTAATAAGGCCAAATTGAAGGACATGTGTGTCTACTTTCTTAGATTTGGCTTGAACTCTATCATCCATATTACCAATGATTCTAAAGAGGTAAAAAGGCAGATTCATTGCTTCTTTCCCTGTGAAGTGTAATAGCATCCTGATGTGATATTGATAAACCATGTTAAATATTCCCTCGGAGGTAAAATACCATTGAATAACCTTCAACATCTTATCAAAACCTTGAATCATGTGGATTTTAGGTACCCCTTTGGACAAATTGCCTCCCTGACACTCTGGCTTAATAAATTCCTTGGAGAAGGAAGAATTTAATGACATTGCCTTGAACCACTTTTCTCCATTGTTCGGTATCTCTGTTTGTAATATTCCAGATATAAAAAAGTATGCAGAACAGAAATAAATAGCTAGAAATGGCAGATGAAGAACAATATAACTAGAACAACACCACAGTAATACTGAATGATACTAGAATAACACCATAAAGAACAATTTGATTACTGAGAGCAATGTTCACTTGCCTCTTCGAGGGGGAAACCTTCAGTAGAGCAGAGCTCTATTACAATAATATCCAAGACAAAATTTATCATACCCTCGACTCCTATTTATACTAAATACGTCTATCAAAAGAACCATATAGAAGAAGATTCTTCTAGAAGCAGAAGCTTCTATTAGGTCTTCTTACATTGGACTTATTCTTCCTTATTTTTAGGCCTTATTAATATTGACCACTATTACATGGAAATATATTATTCTACCTACGTGAGGGATTAGGTCCCTAACATGTCCTCTCCCTTAAAAGAAAGCCTTGTCCTCAAGGCTTGATATGGGTAAATTGTTGCATAATGGTAGTTGGTTCCCAAGTGGCATCTACTGGAGTTGTATATTTCCAATGGACTAACACTTCCTTGATGGTTCGTTGACGCATTCGACACTCACGCTAGTCCAAAACTGCTTGTGGTTGTATCCAAATGGATTCTTCTTCATCCAACTCAGGAAGGTTGGTTTGAGTTTGGCACTTAGTTCCAATCACCTTCTTTAAGCAGGAAACATGAAAAATAGGATGGAGCATAGAATGAATGGGCAAAGCTAACTGATAGGCCACTTATCCCACATGCATAAGAACAGTATAAGGAACATAAAATTTGGGTGCCAGTTTCTGACAATGGTTAGCCTTGAGGGAAGTTTTCTTATAAGGTTGCAGTCAAAGAACAACTATCCCCTTTTGCAAATTGACGTTCAGAGCGACCTTGATCTGCTTGTTGCTTCATGCGATTCTAGGCCATGACCAAATTCTCTTTGAGGGTACGGAGAATAGCCTCTCGAATTGTAATCATTTGGTCAATCACCTGGACCTTTGAGACACCTAGAAAATATGAGATATGTCCATATACCGCTTCAAAAGGAGTCATGCACGTAGTTGTATGGTATGAAGTGTTCTACCGCCATTCAACTAGTGGTAACCATTGGGCCCACTGATTCTTCCTTTCCGATGAAAAACACCTCAAATATGTTTCCAAACATTTGTTGACAACTTTCGTTTGACCATCAATCTGGGGATGATAAGTTGTGCTGAGATGCA
>JASDQU011100620.1:6871-27051 GCA_032191745.1 Picea mariana | reverse complement strand
GGCATGTCGCGCAAAAGAAACGAACGAGGCGAGTGGCACCCTTGGAGCACGTGGTGCGTCCTGAAGGGCACGCCGCATTGATGTTGATGAAGGAACAAACTTAGATGGCCCTAAGACTTTTAACACATTAAGAAATTCTTAACCAACTTCCCTAATTAAATGTCGCCTAGTTCAGACTCTAAGTCCTAAGTCTAAAACTTCTCTAGGGTAAAATTTGTTAAACCTTAAGAAAAAGACCCTGTAAAAATAAAAATAAAAATTTAAACTAAAAACCACATAAGTAATAGTTTTAGTCTTCATAATTTTTTGGTTAAAATGAAGAGAGTAATAATTTAATTAAAATCTGTGGTTTTAAATTGTAAAGAAGAAATAATTGTTTAACTTGTGAAAGTGTAAAAAGATTTCAAATTAATAATAAAGGAAAAGAGTAAATAGTGCAACTGCCATTTTGGCCCTAATAAAAAGGGGAAAGAAGGGAATAATAAGAATTAGGAAACTAAGTAATGAAGGAAACATAATAAAGGAAAGATGGGAACTTATGGTAAAAAGCAAGGTCAACATAGTAAGGAATCTGCAGTTAAGAACCTTCTAAAATGAACTAAATTAGCAACTTCATTTTTAGGGAAAGTATTTAAAACATGTAAGGGAATCTAGGAACACCTAGGAGTAAATTTAGGAGCAACTCTAGGTGGGTGAGGGAAATGAGACAATTAAGAAATTTAAAGAAATTAATTATTGGAGGAAAGAGGGGGATGGACGACACTTGGGCGAAGGAGAATATTTAGAATATTTTTATTAAAACTTAATTTAAATGTGATTTAGGGAAAGTTGGAGGTTCTAAAAACTCTATAAAAGAAAGGGAAGATGAGGAAGAAGGGGATCGGTTGTTAGCGTAACATTACGTTGCCGGATTTGTGACTTGACTGATTTCTTGTGAGGAGTTGGGATTTCCCAGCTCGGATAGGAGTGGTAGCTCGGCCTTGCGAGGTGAGCTGGGAGCTAGAGATACCATCTAGATAGTGTGTGGCCCCTTTGCGGCTCGGGGGGCTAAGGGGGAAGCAGAGTACCCCTAGCTATTGGCTGGGAGGTACCAGTGAGGTCTCGACGGTCGGCGAGCAGGAGTGGCAAGGAGCGTGCGGACGACGTTCGAGGCGGGCGATAAAGAAATGGTATGATTTGTATTTTAGTATATTAGAATGCATTACGACTTACCCTGGTTGATAAAAATTACTTACCTCCATTATTGGCGTGATGATGAAAATTATTACGGCTGTTACTCACCTCCGTTAATAAAGTTATTTACCGTTGTTGTTTATTACAAAAAAAAATGAATTTGTTCTTGATGGGGAAATGGTGATCTGTATGTTACAGGATCAATCCTATTTTATTCACTGGCATTCTGAAATTTAATCCAGATATTAAGATCTGTCTGTGTTTTGTAATTTTAAATGACCAATCGTATTTTATTCACTGGCATTCTGAAATTTAATCCAGATATTAAGATCTGTCTGTGTTTTGTAATTTTAAATGACCAGTCATATTTTATTCACTAGCATTCTGAATTTAATCCAGATATTAAGATCTATCCGTGTTTTGAAATTTTAAATGACCAATCGTATTTTATATTCTGGCGTTCTGAAATTAATCCTGATTTATTTTTAATTCAAGGTGAATTTAAATTTTTATGGCCAAGGTGATTTACCCTCTGGTATTTGGCGTTTTTACCCAATCGGGCATACGGCAGTGACTTCACAATTTGTGTGTGTCTGGTTGTCTTGTGGATCTGATGGTTCTAAACCTGATTAGCATTTTTCCCTTCAACTCTTGGAAAAAACATCAGCCATTTAAACCAGGCTTTGTTTATCATTATGTATTGACCCTGCGACAACCATCTCTTTCCCTTTTTACGAATGGTTGACCAACGCGTTTCACCCAATCCCATCTCTACGTTTGAGGTTACTCAGTCTCTTCACATCATGGTACGCTGGATACCATTATATAGGAGGGATCTTGATATCATACATGAATTTCGTTGCAGTAACAAGAATGCTTAATTTTGTGTTTTGAATATGGAAAATTTTTACATGGTTGGAAGAAAATAAGAGTGTCGCCCTGCTGTTTCACTTTGACTAAGAATCCTTGCTCAAAATGTGCCTACATCTCAAGACTAATTTTATGCCGTAACAATTGATGTCGTGTCTGAGTATCTACTCCCTCCTCACATCCATTTCATGAAATCCTTCCCAAGGTTTTCCTTGCCGTTGAATATCTATAGCATTGTATACTTACACGTTTTGGGGGAGGGTCTGATTATTTTGTCTCACTACCTACTACCTGCAGAACTTAAACCTTTTGGGGTGTGCGATTATTGGTTACCAGCGAACGAAATCACAGATTGCAGTTTCTAATTTCTAATTTTATGATTACCGTCGATCGGAATAACAGATTGCAGTTTCTGTTTTTGTTTCATTTATCGTCCATTAGTTATTTTCCATAAGTGTACAATATATATCTACAGAAAAATGTTTTCTGATTTGGTCAATTGCACATGTTCCGTTGAATGCCACAAGTATCCTTCTTCTGGTTTTATGGCTATAGGAGTTAGATTGTATTGTGAGGTAAACTAGTAGTATGGTATGTTATTCTTTAATGTTATACAATCAATTAGTATGCATTAGTATTGGGAAATTTGCAATTAATTGATTGTACAATTTTAAGGGGTGAATTTGGTAACTGTCTACTAATTGGAATTATTTGGAGTAACTGGATCGGTGATGAATGATAAGGTTGGAGCTAATATCTAGAGTAATGCTAACCTTCAAGGCTTTCTGTTCATGATAAAACCAATGTAATACAAGGTTTAAAGTTACTGTTAATGCTTATGGTAATGATAATGTAGTGGAGCGTTAATGTTAATGTTACGGTTATGGAACTGTAAATGTGGATGTTGTTGTAAATGTGGATGTTGTTATCGTTTATGGTTAGGTTAATGTATTTGTCAGAGATCACATATCAGATGTAAAGTGTTGGTCATTTTGTGTATTATTGTAATATAAATGAAATGTTATTATGTTAATGTAATTTATTTTGGCAACATACAAGAAGTGAGGTAATTGATATTGTTGCAAGGTTATTTAACATGAAGGTATTATGAGGGAATGTATTGTAAAGTAATGTAATGTCAGGGTAAGGTATTGCAATGGAATCCTTAATGTTTGATTTAAATTATTAATAGATAGTGCAAATTCATCTTAATGGTATTTAAGTCACCACCAGATAGTTATTTTATAATGTACTTCACTCAGTTTAAATCAAAATTGCAAATTGTTACGCGCGCGCCTTTAAGAGAGGCGTAAGAACGAGCTAATGATAGGGCTATAATAGAATGTATGCACCCTGAATTTGTAGAGGGGTGAGACAGATGTAATTGATTCCTTGCTCCATGGTTTAGTCGATACTTATTGTGCATCATGGTATGTAGCTACAGTTGCAGTTAGGATTGAATAATTTCGCGCCTTGAGTAAGAAGATGACCACCTTGCTTCTGGAATTGAAATAAAGTTGAATTCTTGCGCACACACTTATATCGTTCCATTTGGATTTAGTAACCAATTTCTCTTGCACCGTGGAAATTCATGTGATGCGTGTTGATTCATAGAACCTTATCTTCCAGTGATCGTCTTGTTGTTGTCGATTTGCATGCTTAGTTTTGGTCTGCTTGTGTCAGGTGGGATGTAGACACCTCCATGTTCCTCAAAACAGTCGCAAGCCCTAAGACCTTAAATGGTTAAAATCAATGGGAACCTAGGCTTGAGCGTTGCTTATGTGTCTTGGAGGTCCTAACCATTGCAGGGTAGGACGGGTGTGTAGTCGGTCTTACTTCTTGTCGATTGATTGTCATTAGATGCACGTAGTTACTTGTTGTGAGTCTTATGTCATCTTGTTGTGTTAGTCGTGGTTGCACCTTGTCCGTCGTCGGGTGGCGACACAGAGTCGATTGTATTTATTCCCCTTGTACACGCGCGCACACACTTTTAAACCAAAATAAAAATAAAAATTGTACTTGTTCTAAGAGGTTTGTTGGCATAACGAAGAGGTTCGTTACATATGGTATCAGAGCTGGTTCGACCCGCGACTTGGGATTCGCTACGGATTTCGTGACATGATTTGATTTGATTATACTGTTGTTGATCAAGTTGATTGTGTGTGTGCGGGTAATCATGGTTAGAGGACGCCGCAGAGGTAGACGATGGGGTGCTAGGAGAGGAGGCGTGACGCCTCCAGTAGCATCCACGCCTGAGGGGTCTAACCCCCAGGGAGGCGAGCAAGTTCTCGGACAGGAGCAGATAGCAGTTGGCGACGTGGTTGGGACAGTGAGATCTTTTCAACACATGTCCGAGGCACTGATCAGTCGCTTGGACATAGATGAGGTCAGGGCACCGGCACCCACTAAGGTTCCACCGTGCGTACCGGCCTTTACTGGTAGCATTCACCGTGAACTCGAGAGGGTTAAATTTCCTGAGTTCTTTGGTGCCCCGGATGGCACCATCGCAGAGGCATGGTTGGAGAATATGGTGATGTGCTTCGCACTTCCCAATTATACCTCCAACATGAAGGTCCGTATGGCGGTCTTTCAACTGAAGGGAAGTGCTCTTCTATGGTGGAAGATGCTCCTATCGCAGCTAAACATGGTCGTTGAAGATGTGTCAAGTGAACTATTCGAGGAACGGTTCCGAGAGAGGTATCTTTCAGAGGAATTCATTGAGTGTCAACTCAATGAGTTCAATGCATTATGACAGGGAGGTTGTATGGTGCCCGAGTATGAGGCACGTTTTATGGAGCTTCTCCGGTATGCTCCGCACCTTAACACAAAGAAACTTAAGGTCAACCGGTTTGTGTTCGGCCTTAATGGCAGCCTGCATGCAAAGTTTAGGATCTCGATGCCTCAAACCTTGCACGATGTCATCCAGAAGGCCCTCATAGCAGAGGAGGAGTTTATCAGTGGGGGTCAGACCAGGACTCTAGTGAGACCAGCGGGGAAGGGTTCATCTGGAACGTCGTAGCACTAGACACCAACGAGACATACGTTGGGATATCATGGCTTCCAGAGGGGATCCACTTTCACTACACTCCGGCGACCGCCATCTCAGCAGCGGACACCTTATCGGGGACCGCAGCACCAGCAGCAGTGCCGCCCGCAGCAGCGTCGCCCGCAGCAGCAGTAGTTTAGGCCTGTTCAGCAGAACAGACCAGGGTTCCAGGCCAGTGGGTCGTCCTCTTCTACTTCGGGTACCAGGACTACTGGTCCGAAGAAAGGGTGTTGGACGTGTGGGGAGCCACACTACTAGCGCGAATGTCCTGTGGAGAGGACCAGAGCGTCTGGATCAGCCAGACCCACTACAGTGGGAGATATGGGCAAGGCCCATCGGATTCATGCAACGGNGTCGACTGTGCTCGAGACGACAGGTACTGTCGCTGACCAGACCCTTAGTATTTTGATAGACCTAAGTGCTACTAAGAGTTTCATTTCTGGTGCAGCGCTAAAAAGGATTAAGGTAAGGGCAGTCGAACAGGACAAGTTTAGCTTCGTAGAGATGGCTTCAAGAGCCAAACAAAAGGTTGGAGGAAAAGTTATGGGATGTGCCCTTAACTTGGGAGAGCTTGTCACGAGGGTCAACTTGTACGTCACCATCTTAGGATCTTATGACGTCATGATCGGTATGGATTGGTTGGAAATGCATGAGGCAATAATCAACTGTAAGACGAAACGATTGAGCTTGGTTGATGACGAAGGATAGAGACGTGTGATTGTAGGATGGAACAAGGGAATTTCCCTGAGGTTTGTCTCTTCCTTGCAGTTACGGAAGAGTATGTGCAAGGGGTGCAAGATTTATGCGATCCTTGCACTAAACGAAAAGGGAGTAGTGGAAGGTCTAGAACACCTTCCGGTGGTGAAGGATTTTGGGAACGTATTTCCAGAGGAGTCACCTGGGATGCCGCCAGAAAGGGATTTGGAGTTTACCATAGACCTGAAATCGGGGACTAAGCCAATAGCTAGAACGCCATATCGGATGTCAACCCCGGAGTTGCAAGAGTTGAAAATGCAACTGAAGGAGTTGTTGGACCTGGGACTGATACGTCCTAGTGTGTCACTGTGGGGTGCACTTGTTATTTTCATTCAGAAGAAGGATGGATCGTGGAGGATTTGCATTGACTACCATCAACTGAACAAGGCTACGATCAAGAATCAGTATCCCTTACCAAGAATTGATTATCTATTCGATCAAATGAAGGGTGCGACAGTGTTCTCCAAGATCGATTTGCGATCAGGGTATCAGTAGTTGCGGATAAACGAGGATGATGTCCCTAAGACCGCCTTTAAGATGATATTTGGACATTACGAGTTTATTGTTTGTCATTGAGACTAACAAATGCCCTAGGAGTATTTATGAGTTTGATGATCGGGGTGTTCCACGAATACTTGGACAAGTTCGTCCAAGTATTCATTGACGATATTTTGATTTACTCTTGTATGACAGAGGAGCATGATGAGCACCTGTGCTTGGTACTACAGTGTCTGCGAGAGCACAAACTGTAAGGGAAACCGTCCAAATGCTCTTTTTATCAATCGAGGATTCATTACTTAGGACATGTCATCTCCAACGAAGGTATCATTGTGGATCCAGCCAAGGTTGAGGCTATTATGGAATGGCATGCGTCGACAAATGTCACAGAAGTGCATACCTTTATGGTTTTAGAAGGATACTATCAATGGTTTGTCGAGGGATTTTCAAAGATAGCAAATCCGATCACGGAATTGCAGAAGAAAAACAAGAAGTTTGTTTGGACTGAGAAATGTGTGGAAGCATTTCGGAGGCTTAAAGAGTTGTTGACAACAACGCCAATACTCAAAGTCCCTGACATGGATGCGGACTTCTTGGTGTGCACTGATGCATCCAAGGAAGGTTTAGGCGGAGTCTTGATGCAAGACGGATGAGTGATTGCTTACATTCCGAGGAAACTGAGAAGGCATGAAGAGAACTACGCGACGCACGATTTGGAGTTATTAGCCATCATTTATGCCTTGAAGGTTTGGAGACACTACCTTGTTGGCCGAAAATTTGAATTAAAGACTAATCATGGTGGACTACAACACTTTTTACGCAAAGCGACCTGAACACACGACAACGGCGTTGGTCAAAATTGCTTAGCGAGTATGACTTTGAGATTACTTACATAAAGGGAACGGTGAACCGAGTGGTAGATGCTTTGAGTCGGAGGCCACGTATCTTTTCAGTGTTGCCTCTTCAGACGAATCTACGTGAGAAGATTCTCACTTTACAACGTGATGATGACTGGTACAAGGAGGTCGAGGGTTTTATCAGACAAAACACCATGATGGTACCATGATACGAGGGATTTTCATTTGATGGCGATGGGTTATTGAGGTTTCTAATTCAGATTTACATACCGCCAAATGAAAAGTTGAGGATGTTGATCCTGAGAGAGGCTCATAGAGCAGTTTACATGGCTCACCCGAGAGTCATGAAGATGAGGGCAGATCTTAAACCCTTATTCTTCTGGAAGGGAATGAAGGCTGACATAGTCAACTATGTGGCCAGATGTCTAGAGTGTCAGTAGGTAAAGGATGAACATAGACACCCAGCAGGATTACTTCAATCACATGCCATCCCGGAATCGAAATGGAAGGTTATTTCGATGGATTTTATTGTTGGATTTCCACTGACAACAAGGAAACATGACTCGATTTTTGTAGTAGTAGACACTCTGACGAAGAGTGCTCACTTTATTCCTATACATACGACATATTAGGCACCTAACATAGTGAGGGTTTTCATCAGTGAGATTGTGAGGTTGCATGGGATGCCTAAGAGGATTATATCCGATCGAGGATCGGTGTTTACTGGACGAGTTTGGACGAGTTTCCAAGAGGCCTTGGGAACCCAACTTAACTTTAGTACTGCATATCACCCAGAGACTGACGGACAGACCGAACAAACCAACCAAACCTTGGAAGACATGTTGCACATGTACGTGATGGACCAACAAAAGCGTTGGGAGGAATTCTTGCCTCTAGTAGAGTTCGCTTACAACAACAGTTACCAGAAAACCATTAAGATGGCGCCTTTTGAGTTTCTTTATGGGCGACCGTGTCCGATGCCCTTGAGTTGGGATCGGCTTGAGGATAGGGTCCTGGTGGGACCAGAAGCGATCCAAGAAATGGAAGAGAAAATGCAAACCATAAGACAAAGGATTAAAGAAGCGCAAGATCGACAGAAGAGTTATGCTGATGCGCACCGAGTCGACCGTAGTTATGAAGTCGGTGATCGAGTCTTCTTTCGGGTTAAACCGCATAAGAGTTAGATCAAGTTTGGAAAGGGGGATAAACTCTCTCCTAGGTTCATGGGACCTTTCGAGATTGTGGAGGGAAAGGGGCCCATGGCCTACCGACTAGCCTTGCCTGATTCCTTGAGGCGTATGCACGATGTTTTTCATGTACCTATTTTGAGACATTATATTAGTGATCCTACACATGTGATTGACATGATTTCCTTGCAGGTATCAGATGAGGGAGCACTCACGGTTGAGCCAGTCTGCATCTTATATCATCGCGTTCGACAGTTACGACGTCAAACGGTAGATCAGGTCAAGGTCCAGTGGGACAATTATAGTCTGCACTCGGCGACCTAGGAGGACGCATATGATATGCTCCAGCGGTTTCCATTTTTGTTTGATAGATAGACCTATGATACTGTGATACATTTATTTCGGCATTTATACCATGAAACTTTGGGATGAAGTTTAGACCAAGAGGGGGTGTATGTAACATCCCGCTCTGGCACGCTGAGAAAACTTATTTTGAGGACACTTGCTCGCAAGTGATCCGGACTATATTGATATTAAAACAATTGTCCTTGATTATGATGCGTTATGTTAGATGACATGAGGTCTTACTTCTTTGACATAGACAGGTGCTATTGACTCAGTTTTACTGAGTGTGCAGGGTTTCTGAGCTTGAGGATGTAGAGACATCGACGGAACCCCTTGGACTCTGGATTGAGTCAAGGAGTGTGTTATTTGGGATGATTTATTTACTGTGATATTACATTGATTTGATGATATGATGTGGACATGTTTTGACACGTTTTTTGATGATGCAGGATGACGATAGCTTGCCAACCAGACTCACATATGGAGTAAAGGGGCCACACACGATTTCCATAGAGGTTGAGGGAGAGGTGTGGACAACAACCCTGCCACAACCTACTAGCACTCTCGTCGTGGCTCAAACTATAGGTTAACGATTACCTAGTTCGCGAGGATCCACGATGCCATGAGGGAAGACTGTGACAGTCACTCACGATGACTCTAAGGGGTGCGCAATAAGGTGGGGGCCTTATTCCTTACAATCCCTTAGTCTCCCACAAGTTCACCTGGTGAAGTGTTGACTCCAGGGGTTATAGATGTCTACCAATTAGTCAAGTTGGCAAGTGGCACCCTTGGAACACATGGTGCATCCTAAAGGGCACGTCACGCAAAAGAAACGAACGAGGTGAGTGGAACCCTTGGAGCACGTGGTGCATCCTGAAGGGCACGTCACACAAAACAAACGAACGAGGCGAGTGGCACCCTTGGAGCACGTGGTGCATCCTGAAGGGCACGTCGCATTGATGTTGATGAAGGAACAAACTTAGATGGCCCTAAGACATTTAACACATTAAGAAATTTTTAACCAACTTCCCTAATTAAATGTCGCCCAGTTCAGACTCTAAGTCCTAAGTCTAAAACTTCTCTTGGGTAAAATTTGTTAAACCTTAAGAAAAAGACCCTATAAAAATAAAAATAAAAATTTAAACTAAAAACCACATAAGTAATAGTTTTAGTCTTCATAATTTTTTGGGTAAAATGAAGAGAGTAATAATTTAATTAAAATCTGTGGTTTTAAATTGTAAAGAAGAAATAATTATTTAACTTGTGAAAGTGTAAAAAGATTTCAAATTAATAATAAAGGAAAAGAGTAAATAGCGCAACTGCCATTTTGGCCCTAATAAAAAGGGGAAAGAAGGGAATAATAATAATTAGGAAACTAAGTAATGAAGGAAACATAATAAAGGAAAGATGGGAACTTATGGTAAAAAGCGAGGTCAAAATAGTAAGGAATCTGTAATTAAGAACCTTCTAAAATGAACTAAATTAGCAACTTCATTTTTAGGGAAAGTATTTAAAACATGTAAGGGAATCTAGGAACACCTAAGAGTAAATTTAGGAGCAACTCTAGGTGGGTGAGGGAAACGAGACAATTAAGAAATTTAAAGAAAATAATTATTGGAGGAAAGAGGGGGATGACGACACTTGGGCGAAGGAGAATATTTAGAAGATTTTTATTAAAACTTAATTTAAATGTGATTTAGGGAAAGTTGGAGGTTCTAAAAGCTCTATAAAAGAAAGGGAAGATGAGGAAGAAGGGGATCGGTTGTTAGCGTAACGTTACACTACCGGATTTGTGACTTGACTGATTGCTTGTGAGGAGTTGGAATTTCCCAACTCGGATAGGATTTGTAGATCGGCCTTGCGAGGCGAGCTGGGAGCTAGACATACCATCTGGATAGTGTGTGGCCCCTTTGCGGCTCGGGGGGCTAAGGGGGAAGCAGAGTACCCCTAGAAATTGGCTGGGAGCTACCGATGAGGTCTCGACGATCGACGAGCAGGAGTGGCAAGGAGCGCACGGACGACGTTCGAGGCGGGCAATAAGGCAACGGTATGATTTGTATTTTAGTAGATTAGAATGCATTATCACTTACCCTGGTTGATAAAAATTACTTACCTCCGTTATTGGCGTGATGATGAAAATTTTTACGGTTGTTACTCACCTCCATTAATAAAGTTATTTACCATTGTTGTTTATTACAAAAAAATTGAATTTGTTCTTGATGGGGAAATGGCGATCTGTATGTTAAAGGATCAATCCTATTTTATTCACTGGCATTCTGAAATTTAATCCAGATATTAAGATCTGTCTGTGTTTTGTAATTTTAAATGACCAATCGTAATTTATTTACTGGCATTCTAAAATTTAATCCAGATATTAAGATCTGTCTGCATTTTGTAATTTTAAATGACCAATCGTATTTTATTCACCGACATTCTGAATTTAATCCTAATATTAAGATATGTATGCGTTTTGAAATTTTAAATGACCAATCGTATTTTATATTCTGGCGTTCTGAAATTAATCCTGATTTATTTTTAATTCAAGGAGAATTTATATTTTTATGGCCAAGGCGATTTACCCTCTGGTATTTGGCGTTTTTACCCAATCGGGCATCCGGCAGTGACTTCCCGATTTGTGTCTGTCTGGTTGTCTTGTGGATCTGATGGTTCTAAACCTGATTATCATTTTTCCCTTCAACTCCTGGTAAAAACATTAGCCATTTAAACCAGGCTTTGTTTATCATTATGTATTGACCCTGCGACAGCCATCTCTTTCCCTTTTTATGAATGGTTGACCCACGCTTTACACCCAATCCTATCTCTGCATTTGAGGTTACTCAGTCTCTGCACATCACAGTACGTTGGATACCATTATATAGGACGGATCTTGATATCATACATGAATTTCGTTGCAGTAGCAAGCATGCTTAATTTTGTGTTTTGAATATGGAAAATTTTTACGTGGTCGGAAGAAAATAAGAGTGTCGCCTTGCTGTTTCACTTTGACTAAGAATCCTTGCTCGAAATGCGCCTACATCTCAGGACTAATTTTATGCTGTAACAATTGATGTCGTGTCTGAGTATATACTCCCTCCTCACGTCCATTTCTTGAACTCCTTCCCAAGGTTTTCCTTGCCGTTGAATATCTATAACATTGTATACTTACATGTTTTGGGGGAGGGTCTGATTATTTTGTCTTACTACCTACTACCTGCAAAACTAAAACCTTTTGGGGTGTGCCATTATTGGTTACCAGCGAACGAAATCACAGATTGCAGTTTTTAATTTCTAATTTTATGATTACCATCGATCGGAATAACAGATTGTAGTTTCTGTTTTTGTTTCATTTATCGTCCATTAGTTATTTTCCATAAGTGTATAGTATATATCTACAAAAAAAAAAATTCTGGTTTGGTCATTGCACGTGTTCCGTTGAATGCCACAAGTCTCCTTCTTCTGGTTTTATGGCTATAGGAGTTAGATTGTATTGTGAGGTAAATTAGTAGTATGGTATGTTATTATTTAATGTTATACAATCAATTAGTATGCATTAGTATTGGGAAATTTGCAATTAATTGATTGTACATTTTTAAGGGGTGAATTTGGTAACTGTCTACTAATTGGAATTATTTGGAGTAAATGGATCGGTGATGAATGATAAGGTTGGAGCTAATATCTAGAGTAATGCTAACCTTCAAGGCTTTATGTTCATGATAAAACCAATGTAATACAAGGTTTAAAGTTACTGTTAATGCTTATGGTAATGATAATGTAGTGGAGCGTCAATGTTAATGCTACAGTTATGGAACTGTAAATGTGGATGTTGTTGTAAATGTGGATGTTGTTATCGTTTGTGGGTAGGTTAATGTATTTGTCAGAGATCACATATCAGATGTAAAGTGTTGGTCATTTTGTGTATTATTGTAATATAAATGAAATGTTATTATGTTAAAGTAATTTATTTTGGCAACATACAAGAATTGAGGTAATTGATATTGTTGCAAGGTTATTTAACATGAAGGTATTATGAGGGAATGTATTGTAAAGTAATGTAATGTCAAGGTAAGGTATTGCAATGGAACCCTCAATGTTTGATTTAAATTATTGATAGATAGTAAAAATTCATCTTAATGGTATTTAAGTCACCACCATATAGTTATTTTATAATGTACTTCACTCAGTTTAAATCAAAATTGCAAATTGTTACTCGCGCTCCTTTAAGAGAGGCGTAAGAATGAGCTAATGGTAGGGCTATAATAGAATGTATGCACCCTGAATTTGTAGAGGGGTGAGACAGATGTAATTGATTCCTTGCTCCATGGTTTAGTCGATACTTATTGTGCATCATGGTATGTAGCTACAGTTGCAGTTAGGATTGAATAATTTCGCGCCTTGAGTAAGAAGATGACCACCTTGCTTCTGGAATTGAAATAAAGTTGAATTCTTGTGCACGCACTTATATCGTTCCATTTGGATTTAGTAACCAATTTCTCTTGCACCGTGGAAATTCATGTGATGCGTGTTGATTCATAGAACCTTATCTTCCAGTGATCGTCTTGTTGTTGTCGATTTGCATGTTTAGTTTTGGTCTTATTATGTCAGGCGGGATGTAGACACCTCCATGTTCCTCAGAATAGTCGCCAGCCCTGAGACCTTAAATCGTTAAAATCGATGGGAACCTGGGCTTGAGCGTTGCTTATGTGTCTTGGAGGTCCTAACCATTGCAGGGTAGGACGGGCAGGTAGTCGGTCTTACTTCTTGTCGATTGATTTTCATTAGATGCATGCAGTTACTTGTTGTGAGTCTTATGTTGTCTTGTTGTGTTAGTCGTGGTTGCACCTTGTCCGTCGTCCGGTGGCGACACAGAGTCGATTGTATTTATTCCCCTTGTACACATGCGCACACACTTTTAAACCAAACATTAAGTTGTCATTTTTGTATATTTGAGCTACTCCTTCATGATATTTTAACTACTCCTTTCGATTATGATATGTTTATTTACAATGACCTACAATCCTCACAATTATTTCTTCTAAGACATTTTGACATGCTTTATTTTTATTATCGATTAACTATTAAGATCGATATGCTTCAATTTGTACTTTAGAGTAGTGTCTATTGAATCACCATGGAAAATAATTACACACCATTTAACGAAAGTGGTCAAAATTGATCAAACTTGAATCACTCGACACCATACAATAGCCTCTAAGTTGTTTTGTAGACAAAATGTCAATCTTTGAAATTCACCACTAAAAAAAGAATGCCAACCACTTGTCATCCACAATTGGGTTGGGTTGGTTTAAATTATGACGTGTTGATTTGCATCTACATACAATGGTCACAATTTTATGCTAGTTACAGTGGTCACAGTTTTATTTTCTAAGAGACTTTGGCATGTTCTCATTTTTCATTGTCTGACTAGTAGACTTCATCATGTTATCGTAGATTTTGTCATGAATTTTTTATATTTTAGATACTCCTTATTAATAGTGTATAAACAAGTTACATCAAATACAAAGTAGAGTTAATCACTACATCTAGAATTGTGTGTGATTATAAAAAATTGAGAGAAACAACATCACATATAAGAAAAGGGTATGTGGATTCTATTGAGAAAGTTGAAACAAATAGACTTTATTTATATTGGAAGAGTATGGTATATAATCATAAGTTCATTTGTTAAAGGTGCTTAGTCATAAGCCAAGAAATTTAAAGGTGGCTAACCACAAGATAAGATGGTTGAAGGTGGTTAGTTAAAAGTGATTGTTATGTGCCTAATCACGACATAGATAACATCTTTATAATAAGGTCATATGTGTACAAATGTTTCCTTTATATAATAAGGACATATATACCTAACATAAGTTTAGGGTTATTGTTTATGTATCTTATTGTTATAAACATGAGTTTCCTCCCTATCTTATATATACCATAACTTATAATTTATCAATATAATAATCAACTTCAAGATTTTGTTCATGGAGATTTCTTCCTTCATTTAATTGAATTAGTAAGTGCTATCCAACCATTAGGTGTGCAAGTATCCCAACCATTATTGTCACTGTTATAGTATTTTCAATTTATGCAAGTGTGATCCCATTTGGGTACTAGGGATGTAACAAGTGGTATCAAAGCTTCAATCAAGCTTTGTTGGTGTTTTTTTGTTAGTTCTTAAAAATAAAAAGAGAGAAGAAAATGACAATCAATTACTATCATTTCACCAATTAGGGTTGAGTTTCAAGAGAACTTCCATATCTTTATCAATGAAAAGAGAGAGACAATCTAGCTACAATTGAAGGGAAAATGGTATGTGGATTCCATAAACCTAGAATATTATGGAATCCAGATACTCTTTTCCATAAAATATATTAACTAGATCCAAAAACCAAAGACATGAAATATGGTACTACACATATAATATATTATCAAGGAAAAAACAAGCTACATGAAATTTCGACATTTGAACAAAAATGTACAATTTAAATGAGTACATCAATAAAAAAAACATACTAACCTTGCAAGTTCAAAATCCGAGCTTTGTAGATCGAGAATTGGATTTGTTCAACCGGTGGGTGACAGAAAAAATAAACAGCTCAAACAGAAGCCATGAATAGTGTCACAACTATAGCAATTGTGTCACAAAGTCTCTTAAAGTCAGGTATATATAGATCAACTAGTCAACTAGTCGTTAACACCAACCAATGAGATAGGCAAAATTTTCATGGCAATAGTGACGAACTTTCGTGGCAATTGCCACGAAAATCTCGACCAAGTTAAAAAAACATATTCGTGGCTATATCGACAAACTTTCATGGAAATATCGACGAAAATCCCACCCTATTTAAAAAAAAACATGAAAATAATGGAAACGTGGAAAAATTTTGTGGAATAATCCGCCCATATGGTGATTGTTTCCACCCTGGGTCATTTTATCTCACCAACGCAGTCATATGAGTTGTATGCAACTCTGTTGGGCACCTTAATCATCGACTATTCATTTTCCTCTCTAAATTTGAATTAAATTCCATTCCCCTCTAGCCAACTTGTCATAGTTTGGTCGACCTTTCCTTAGACCAGGTCATTTTCTCTGACTCATAGATAGACCACGATCTATTTAATTACCATAGTTTGGGGAATAATATGCAACACTTTAAAATGGTTTGACAAATGACCGGGAAGAGTGCTTAGTAGTGAAACATTTCTCGATTGAGGGACAACGTAAGTTCAAGGTAGTTATCTTTGTTCCAAGAGGGAATTGTTTGATCTCCTTGATATAAAGAAGAACCTAGATAACATCAAGCTCTATGTCAGACATGTATTCATCATGGAAAACTATGAAGAGTTGATCCTAAAATATGCTTTCTTTGTCTTTTAGTTTGTTTGAAGTTTAGAAGATGATAAATTTTAGTCAATTCATCATTAAAGCTAATCTAATTGATCTTATGGTCATCTCTCAAGTTCATCTCCAAGGATGAGGTCTAATTATATATTTTGAATCCAGATAACACATAACATGATTTTATTTGGAGTAGATGCACAAATGTTGGAGAGTGCAGTGGTTTAATAATTTTATTCTTTTCGAGGGTAGATATGACTTTGCCATGTGACTATATTTTATCTCTCTTGATAATTCTAATATAGTAGTAGTTGGGACAAATGAATGAGCACCAACTATATTTAGAATTTTGGAAGTTAGAACACATTGGTAATTTTAATTATGTGTTATATACTTGCTAAAGAGGAGGATCGATTTCTTGATGTTCATATTTCCATGGTTCTTACTATTGAATGATGTTTTGAGCAAGATTATAGGTGTATCAATTAGTTGTTGAAGGAATTCATTGTATTTGTTGGTTTAGTTGGGTTGTATGTTGCATTCATGCAATTGAGAACGAGAACACATCCATTTTCCATTATCTTGGTTGCAGTTAAGAGACCCTAGAGATAAATATCTTTGTGGAACAATTTCCTTGGCATTATAGTACCAACACGTAGGACCATCCTTCCATACCTCAGGAGGAGGAGAAAGAAGATAATTTGAACACTAAATTCGGTAGAGCATAGAAGCTAGAACACATAAGACCTCATTAATGCAATGGGAAAGAAGGGTACATTTTATTATTTCAACAAGGTTACACTGGACAACAATAGGCCATCGGTTGATATATTGTAGGAATTAAAACCATATGAAAAATACTGAGACAAGTCTCTCTATATAGTACTAAGAGAATAGATTCATGTACATGGTAGATGATTTGTAAACTACCGTGGATATTCCACTGGAAACGATCATCACAACATATCTGATAAATAAAACTAAAATCTATAGTATGAAGGTTAAATCCTTTAGATTCCAGAACCTTCAATTACTTATTTTTTTCTTATGCATGAAAGAGTTAAAGTGCGGAAAATAGAGAACAATAAAATACAATCACAAACTATCCATAAAATAGCACAAAGTGTTGATCAGGGAAACCCTTACAGGGGAAAACCCAGCTAAAAGGTGAGGATGCTCTACTCTCTTTTCTTTGGTATGTAAATAATGCAAGTACATAAATTGTCGTGGATATTCCATTGGAATAGTTCGTCACAACAGATATTATAAATAAAACTGAAATCTACATTATGAAGGTTAAATTCCTTTAGATTCTAGAATCTTTAGTTATTGATTTTCTGTTTATGCATGAAATAAATAAAATCTGGAAAATAGAGAACAATAAAATACAATTACACACCATCCACAAAATAACACAAAGATTTGCTTTGGAAAACCCTTACGGGAGAAAACCCAACTAGAAGGTGAGGTTGCTCTTATCTCTTTTCTCAAGTATGGAAATAATACAAGTACAAATGAGAAGGCACTCTCTATGGATTTATGAGACTTGTGGCTTGTTAGGATACTACATAACATTAACCCCCTCTGTTATTCTCTCTAATTTCCCACTCCCAATTGTTTCTCTCTGCTATGGAACAAAATACAATAACATAGAATGGAGCCCTTTCTCCTCCTAGTGGCATGGTATTTAACATAGCTCGATAGTCATCTAGGGTTATGGTTTTGACTTCCTCAACTCTCAGTTGTTATAAGGTTTTGGAACTTTTAGAATGTTCTAGAAAATCCACTATCTGGCTAGCCCCACACGTTTGAATAATGGGGTCTAACATGTTGGTTGTGGAGCCTGATTATCTTCTCGATTCATAAGTCTTGTTTCAACTGTGTTTGGGCCCCATTACCTGAAGGGCGGGTCCAAGGGGGGTGGTGAGAAATTTTGGAGCCCACTTGGCACGGGATTCGAGGGCAGCACCCCTGAAAAAAAAAATTGGGAAAATTTTCCTTGTAAAATATTGTAATTTCATAGTCAATTTGGATTCTTCATTATAAGGTTGCAGATCTAACGGTAGAAGTTATGTTAGGTATTTTTTCCCTAGAAGGAAAACTTATTCATGTATGAGGGAATTGTATGCAAATGTGTGAGAGATTGAATATTGTATTCTAAGAGAGGAGACTGTGATAGAAAGAAGAGAAAGTTACATCGAGTATGTTGTAGGTTGTATCCCTTCATTTTGATGAATAATAATAAAGGAAGGACCTGACAATTTCTCTGTTGGACATAACCCACACTAGGTGAACCAAGTATATCTATGTCTCCATTGTATTGTGTATATTATGTGTTTTATTTCCACATTTGTTTTATTTTATTGCTCCACAATCCTGTTTTTCTAACATAACATTGCATACATGTGCACCATGGTGATCAATATGGTAGGTCAACTTGTGGGAGACATAAATTTCACATACTAACTCCAATTGAGGAAATTATTGCACAATTGGAAAGCTATTGATGTGTATAATATAGATGGTGGATCCATAGTAAGGTTTGTACCATAACCAAAGTGTTATTTGATGCCTCAAAATGTCTCTGAAATATTTCAGATGATTGTTTTGGACCCAAATTTCCAAATTTGGACCAGTGGCTAAAATGGCTCTGCAACTTTATTCCTCCAAAAAACTTCACCCATAAAGCATTGAGATAGATGAAAAATAATATAATGATCCAATCCAAATCATACCTCCCCATTTAGAGAGGCTTTTGGTCGCCAAAATCTTTATTGAATGAGGTGAGGAAATCTTTCCTCTACCTTCTCCCTAGAGTACCACTTTGCTTTTCTTGGAAGTTTTCCTTTCAACCCAATATTCCAAAGGGCATGCTGCCCCTGTCTTGTAGTTATGGATCGCTTCTGCAAAATTGTGTCCTCTGCCAACTCTACTTGTGCATCTGGTGCTAAATCCTCTGTGGAAGGTAGTACCTACTCCTCCTCTTGATCCAACAAGGAGGGATCATAGAGTTTGAGATTATCCACATTCACTACTGAGTAAATGCACATGTATGGGGGTAGAATGAGTCTATAGGCATTATCTCCCACCTTTTTCGATACCTAAAAAGGACTATACTATAGAGCCTTGATATTTTTACTAGGACCTTTTAGTATTTCCTTATTCAGTTGTAACCATACTTTGTCTGCCACTATGAATGTTCTCTTTGTTTTGTGTTCGTCATGTTTAGCTTTGTACTTTTCCTGTGACTTCTTCATCGTCTCTTATACTTGCAAATGGATCTTCCTAATCTTCTCAAAAAAAATATTGGTTTTAATGCATCTCATGTGAGGCCTTCCCTCACTCCTCCTTGCTATATATATACAATATCTAAGGTTGAAGGTGGAAAATATCCAAATCAAGTTTCAAAAGGTGACTTACCAATAGAAGTATGGACTGATTTGTTATAAGAGTGTTGTATACAGATCAAATTTTCATCCTAGGTCTTCAAATTCTTCTAATTTTCACTACTACATATGGGCAGAAAACCTGACTCCCTACTTCGACAGTACACATAAAATTGAACATACTGTCGGATTTTATTTGCAATTTTTGTATTTTTTAAAAAGTGCCCGATGTTCGTTGGATATCTGCCGAAAGGGAAATAAACCCTCAAAAGATACACCAAATTCTTGTTAACTACTTCTATCTTCCCATATGTCTGTGGATGGAATGTTGTATACATCTTGATCTTAGTGTCCATCTTATCCCACAATGTAGTCCAAAAGGAACTGATAAATCTGGTGTTCCTGTCTGAGATGATGCTCCTTGATATCGCAAAGTGCACCTAGACCTATTCAAAGAAAAAATTTGTTACTTCATGTCGCTTGATGGTATTTTTACAATGCATGAGAATACATATTTTGTTGAACCTGTCAACTACCAAAAATAGATAGTCATATCCCTTCCTAGTTGTTGGTAAACCTCCCATAAAATGCATGGAAATACTTTCCCAAGGTCGAGTGGGTACATGTAAGGAATGGTATAGATCTTTCTTCCTGTTATCGAGATTGTTGGTACAATGAAGTATACATACATACATACATACATATATATATATATACATACAT
>JASDQU011100619.1:0-30929 GCA_032191745.1 Picea mariana | reverse complement strand
ACACTTCAACCTTTTTCCCGTCTCATTCTCAACCAAATCTTTCCATTTCTTAAAAGTATCAAAAAGATCATATTTTTGTTGAATGCAATAAACCCAAGTTTTTCTAGTTGCATCATCAATAAAAGTAACATAATAATGAGAGCCTCCAAGAGACGATACCTGAGTTAGCCCCCATACATCTTGATGCACAAGCTCTGACCTTTCACTCTCCTTTTCTTTTCCGACTCTGAAAAATATGACTCTCTTATGTTTTCCATAAACACAATGCTCACATAAGTCCAAATCAATTTGTTTAAAATCTAGCAACAAATTTATTTTATGAAGCATTTTCATCCACTTCTCACTCATGTGTCCAAGCCTATGATGCCACAGTGATGTATCCACTCCTGTAGAAGCTAAAGAGATATATGAGTCAATATTACCAGTACATAAATACATTGTACGTACCTTCTCTCCTTTTTCTATCACCAATGATCCTTTAGTGACCTTCCACACCTTATCTGTAAATATGGATATAAAACCTTCACTTGCTAACTACCCTGTTGAAATTAGAATTTTCCTTATATCTGGAACATGTCTTACCTCTTTCATAAACCATTGGTTTCCATTGTTTTTCTTTATTTTTATCTTTCCCATTCCAATAATTTTGCATGGTGCATCATCACCCAAATGAACCTGTCCAAAATCACCTTGAACATAATCTAGAAAATGTTTCCTATGGGGTGTGGCATGAAATGAAGCCCTTGAATCTACCACCCAAGACTCAGAAATATTATCTATAGAAAGAATCAAAGCATCTTGTAACACATCACCTGCTACATTTTCTTCCTGATTTTTCTCCTGTTGTCCATCTCTTTGTTTCTTTGGAGCTTTGCAATCTTTCTTCAGATGTCCTTTCTTCCCACAATTCCAGCACTCTATCTTTCCAAGTCTGGATTTGGATCTGCCCTTCCTAGAATTCCCGCGGTTCCCTGAGACCTTTCCTCTATCCTTTTGTCTTCCCCTGTTCTCCATGTTCAACACATTACCTGATGTCTCACCTGTGCTTTTCCTTCGCATTTCTTCACTAAGGATAACACCAACAACATCATCAAATTTTAAAGTATTTGAACCAGAGACAGAGTTACTTACAACCATGACCAAGCCATTCCAGCTTTCTAGCAATGAGCACAAGATTAGAAGATCCTTGACCTCATCATCAAAGTCCACTTTTACAAAACTTAGTTGATTAGTAACCATATTAAATTCATTTAAATGATCTACAACAGACCCACCTTCTGACATCTTCATATCAAATAATCTCTTCATTACAAATACCTTATTGGATGCCGAGGGTTTTTCATACATTTTAGCCAACACATCCATCAGATCCTTCGTTGTCTTTTCTTTATAAATATTGAAAGCCACCAACGCTGCCAGGCTTATCCATATCATTCCTAGAGCCTTCTTGTCAAGAATCTCCCATTATTTGTCCTTCATAGTCGTCGGCTTCTTTACTATTCCACCTAATGTTAGGAATAGATCCTTATGATATAAATAATCCTCCATCTGCATCTTCAATAAATTGTAGTTTTGGCCATTAAATTTCTCGACCCTAAACTTTCCATCTACCGCCATTGCTCCCACTCAAACTAGGAACCCTCTTCTCCTGCGAGTTACCTTTCGCTCTGATACTAGTTGTTAGAAAAACAGGATCGCAAAGCAATAAAATAAAAAAAATGCAGAAATAAAACACAGAATATACATAATACAATAGAGACACATATATACATGGTTCACCCAGTGTGGGCTACGTCCACCAGAGAAATTTCTAGGTCCTTCCTTTATTATTGTCCAACAAATGAAGGGATACAACCTACAACACACCCGTTGTAACTTCCTCTTCTTTCTCTCACAGTATCCTCTCTCAGAATACAATATTCACAATGATGCATAGCTATAATACATTTCCCTCATAAAAGAGGGTTTCCTTCTAGGGAAAAAAACCATAACATAACTTCTATTGTCATATCTACGACCTTATAATGAACGGTCCAAATTTACAATGAAATTAAAATATACATTTAAAAGACAATTTTTCCTTCGGGGGCTCGCTTGCCCCCAGACCCCCCTTTTCACTCCCCTACGTGGATGAGTGTACATTATTCTGGGGTGTAAAGTATTCATGGGGTATAAACACAGCTGAAAACAAAGACCTCTGAATCAAGAAGATAATCAGGCTCCACAACCAACAAGAAAGGCATTCAAGGACTCTTCTCCTCATAACTCATTGTGAGGGAAGCTGAAATCAGGGAAGATCCGATTAGAAGAGAGCACTAGGAAGAGATTCTTTGGAGACAAAAAATTAGGATCCATTGGTTAAGAGAAGGGGACAAGAACACTCACTTCTTCCATAACTCCTAAACCCAGAGAAGGAATATAAATAGAATTGTGTCTATCAAAGCACAGGATGGCAACACCAAAGTGACAGAGGAGGATATTGAGAAGGAACTCCTAAAATATTACCAATACCTTCTCTCAGAACCTGAGATAAACAAACATGAAGCTATCATTAAAATAACTAAAGCGATCCCTAGGCTGGTTCCCTCAAAACAATCCCAAATCTTGATCGGACCATCCTCCATAGAATAAGTTGAAGTAATTGTTAAAAGTATGGCCCTAGGGAAGTCCCTCGGGTCGGATGGCTTCACCCCTGACTTTTTACAAGTAGGTTGGCCAGTTCTTGAAAATGATATCTGGGAAGTGGTGGAAGAATCACACAAATCTAAATCCATTCTGTAGGACTTAAATGCCACTTTCATCACTTTAATCTCGAAGATCAAAGGAGCATGCTCCACAGACAAGTTTTTCTCCATTTCCTTATGCAATGTCATTTATAAAATTATTTCCAAACTGATAGCCTCTAGGCTTAAACCTATCCTCCCGCTCATCATTTCTCAGGAGTAGGGAGGCTTTGTAGAGGGAAATCATATTCTAGATGGTACTATAGTAGCCCACAAAGCTATTCACTCCCTCAAGGTGTAAAAAAAAGTGGGAATGATGTTGAAATTGGATATGTGTAAGGCCTATGATCAGATGAACTGGGACTTCCTTCATAAGATTAATTTAGCTTTTGGATTTGGGGAAGACTGGGTGGCTTGGGTTATGAATGGCTCTCTACAACCTTCTTCTCTATCTCGGTGAATGGATCTCCCTCCAATACCTTCAATGTTTCTAGAGGTATTAGGAAGGGAGAATCTATGTCCCCTTTCCTATACAAAATCTTGGCAGAAGGTCTGAGACGCAACCTTTCCTGTGCTAAGAGACAAGGTGATATCAAGGGGACAACCCTCCTTCAGGGTGTAGAGGCTTTTTCTCATCTTCAGTTTGTGGATGACAATATTCTAATGGGAAAATCTACAGTAAAAGAAGTGGATGATTTTAAAAAAAATGGACCTATTTAATCTTGCTTCTGGCATGGTCATTACCCAAGAGAAATCCTAGGTTTTTTTCTTCAATACTCCCCCCCACTATTCAACTACATCTATACACTTTGCTTGGTTTCCAACCCTCTTCCCTCCCAGCTAAATATTTAGGATCTCCCCTTCTTTCCAAATCTCTTCATGACCCTTCTTGGGAGGTTATTATGGAAAAACTAGAAGCTAAACTTAGCAGCTGGACTCACTGCTCTCTTTCCCTGCCAAGACATATCCTCTTGATCAAATATGTTCTCTCATCCCTTCCCCTGTACCTCTTCTCGGTTCTTTCTTCCCCGATGAACTTCATAAAAAAAAATTGGTTTAGATATCATTCGCGTCCCTAATCTCATGGGATCATCCTAACCTCCTCACCCTATCCTTTTAAGCTTATAAAAGGAGAAGAGTTCTCATGGGAAAAGTTAGTTGGCTAGCTTTTGGTGTGAGCTTGAGTAATTTTTGTAGCTTTGGGCTTTGCTTTGTCAATATAGATTGTTGATCTCAAAATCCGTGGAGCAAGAAGTGTGTGGGAAGCAAGGAATTGTTGGAAGGTACCTTACAACATCAAGGCATCTGGTTGTATTCTCCTTTTTTATATTTATAATACAGTAATATATTTATTTCCCATAAAATTGTTTTTATTTTATTTTATGACTTCCTGATCACATACATAGGTTTTGTTGAGTATACGTTGTTTCTTTCACTTCGTTGGCTTGTATCTATTTATAGGTTCAACATCGCATAAGACTTTGAACAGAGCGAGGATGAAACTAGTGAGGACAAATGACATTTAAAAGGTATGTCATATATCTCTTGTTAGTTAGTATGCTTGATGATTGAAACTTAGGGAAAGTTTTATATTCTGTCATGTTTTGTTCTAGTTTCGGGGTGAAACTAGGGAGATCAGATTGTGTCCGCACTTACCGATTTGTCCGATAACAAAATTGGTGACCATACTAGGGAACATATTGTTTTTCTATTTTGTCTTGATTTATTTCTTTTATTGCTTGGGTTCTGTTTTCTAAGTCACTGGGAGATCCAACTTGACTCTATGACTATTTAAATTCACTGGAAAACCTTCTTGCTTTTTATTTTTTCCATTTTTATTTTGATCATCACATCCTACTTTGAGAGACAGTGTGAAGATCTAGGATCGACGCACCCTACCTTTTGACACAATGCAACATCATCGCATTGTATTTGTTCTCTAGCCTGCAACGATCAAGGATCGTCGCGCTATGTTAGTCTACAACCTGCGATGATTGTGGAAAAATTTAAGTTTTGATGGTTTTGCTTGCCTAGATCTTAGATATGGTTTTGGGGTGATTTGTTGTGTAATACCTCAAGGACGAGCCCCAATTGTATTTATGAATTGTAAAAATGTTTTGTAGGCCAGTGAGCTAAGAAATTATAAGCTGGTAGGCTTATGTGTTAGTAGGACGGAGAGCCTAGGTGTTAAAGGCCAGGAGCATGTTTTGTACATGTAAATATTCATATTATTAATATAAAAACATCGATGTATGTAGACCAACCATGAAGAAAGAGTGATGGGGGACTAATATCCACTAGGATGGGTAAAGGAGAGGGGGTTGAGAGGTTGGAAAGATGGGCTAAGCTTAAAGGCTTAAGTCCAAGAGAGTAATAATTTATTATTATTATTATTCCAAAAACTGTGTGAAGGATATGTNTTGGGGAAGGACAGGTGACTTCCAAAGGGAAAGGGGTGTGCTTCCTAAGAGACATGTGTCAGCTCAGGAACATGTAGACTTAAGGGGGGGGAATTCTTGCTACTGGGGGACAGAGGAAGGCACTCTCACGCACCCACACAGACACTTAGGCACTCACACACGCACAGAGTTTGGCTCACGCTTGCATCATCTTGGCTATGCTAGACCAGTCTACCCCATTTTCTTTTCCTCCTCACGACCTATTGGTGGTTGGGGACATTACAAATTGGTATCAGAGTAGTAAAGGAGGAAAATTTAAGGTTGTTTGGGTAGTGTTGCCCGACCTGTTGGTGGTCGCGGATGTTACAATTTGGTATCAGAGCCATGGTTTCAACAATGAGCCTAGATGGGCCATGTTAGTGGAAGTTGAAGAAAAAGTTTTGGAAAAGAATTGTTGTCAAATTGGACAAAATTCATGTTCAGAGCCATGGGTTCAAGCACTAAGCCTAGATGGACCGGATAAGTGGTCATGAGAACTAAGGTTTCAGGTAGAAATTGGGTCAAGAGGAACCAATTTCGAACTTCAGAACATTCCTCAGTGACAAGAGGTTACCTTGGCCGTATGTTGAGCACTCAACACACCCTAAAAAGCCTATGTCAAATTTTACTTTTTGGGTACCACCTAATTTTGCACTGTCTAATTTGACCTTAGTATGAAGAATGTTGCCTTTGCTTATCATTTTGTTTCCAATTTAAGTCTTTCAAAGTTTTCTCGAGCATGCAAAACCATTAGCTTAAAAGACCAATATCTAAATTAGAGAATTGACAGTCAAAACTTTCCCCGACACGCTTAAGGAATTCGGCATCGAAAAGGACTAAGCATGAAAGAAAATGCTAGAGAGAACCAAATTTACCGAGTCCCGATATTTTTCAGGATCGACAGAAGCGATATTTATTTTGTGACAAGCATCACTGTGAATATCATCGATGACCGATCCCTTTGGAATCGGTGAATGACTAAAAGATTAAGTGCTCACGAAGAATGAAATGATATCACCAATTGCTGACTTCTGAAACGTTTTCGGCATTGAGGGTTTTCGAGTATGATAACCCACAAAGGAACTATGTGATGGAACAATATATAAGAGCTGATCCCTGATAACTTCCGGCATTGGTGAGTTTTTATAAGGATAGCTCGTGGAGAACATGAAAAGTCAACCCCTGATTGCCGACCCCGATACCTTTTGGCCCCGACAATCCTAGGTTTATTTTAATGCATGTATTTTGTTGAAAGACACAGCTCCGACTAAGATATATGGTCAAACCACCTATCCTCTATTGCCATATGTCATTGCTCGAGTGACCAAACATACAATCTAGTTTTCCCTAGAGTCGTTACTAGCTCCTGAGACCCACATCGCACCCCGAACCAGTTTTACCACGTCAGCATTGTACGACGAAATTCTTCATCATATGAATTTTTCTCAGGAGTATACCGATGGAAACATGCATAAGGATATCGCTGATTCCTGATCTTCCCACTAAGAAAACGACACGATTGGACATTTTAGCTCTAAGATACGCTAGATACAACACATTTAAAGGGTTAATTAATTCCAGAATCTTGCATTAGTTGCTAATTCATGCATGAATCAAAAGGACCATTTGAACATGCCGATATAGTGCATCTCCCTCCGCCCCTCCCTCGTCAACCCACGTAAAATTTATTTGCAGATATTTGGCGGTAGATTGTTTTGAATTTCACCCATTCCTCGTATTAACTGGTTGATACGACTGGTAGGTTATCTCCCATTATATTCTTTTGAGTCATTTTAAACAAGGTTATTATGTGCGTGAAGGAGTTTAGAACATCCAGAGGAGTGAGACGAGTAGTCCGGGGATAGATTCCAAGGTCCGGTGAGTATTAAAGAACAGTTTAGCAAGCGTTACAAGTATGTATCGATCTATTGATGTTTTATGCCTCATTTCATACATTGTTATCCAATGTTACTCTGTACACTTGCCTAAAGGATCATTTTTCAGTTGTAGGAACAATGCCTCCAAAGAAACCCACCACCAGTAAATCTCTAAGAGAACCAAAGCTACAAGAACCAGAGGTGGGAGAAGGTTCCTCCCCAGCAGTTGCAAGACAATTGGAATTTGCTCCAAAGCTGGTGCTCGTCATCAAAATAGCCACCAAGAAGGCTTTCGTTCAACCCCCGACCTTTGGAGACACTGAGGCAAACATTGGGACCAAGAAAGTATTCCCATGCTGGGAAGAACTTTTCAAGAAAACCAAGCGGGAGGAATTCCCTGAATATAACCTGCACAATGATCCTAATACGAGAAGACTCGACGATGAATTCCTCCTGAATGTCCGAAAGGCATATCTTCACATGGTGGCAAGTAGGACTCCGGTATTCCCTTGCATCGAACTCTTGAAATGGCTTATTGATCACATTGACACACAAAGATTTTTTATTAATGACGACAATGATGAGTGTGTTGGGGGTTTCCTCGTTCAAAATTCCTACAAGCTTAGAGAGCCGGAAGAATGACTAAACATCGATTTTGTTGTAAGATTATATGAGAAAAAAGACACCATCAAGGAGATGGCATCGTGGTGGAGAGAAGATAAAAAGTTCACCAATCGGACCTCTGGCTGGTACCCGACTGCTAACCTAAGGGAGCCGTACATATATCTAATGGCCCTCCTATGCCGATTGCATGGGGAGAAAGACTGCTCTAGGTTTTCAGAGACTTGGATGCCTCTAGCTTATACGGTATCCATTTCCAGAATAGGTTTTAACTGGGGTGCCATCATCTTCAAATGGTTGAGCACTTGCATACGACAGGCTTAAATGACGAAAGAGGGAGAAACCCCATCCTTCTATATGGCTTCTTATCTATTGAACGTCATTTGTGCCAGAAATGTCTTTGCCAGAATGAAATTGAGCTGACACACATCAGAGCTCCTGGTCCATGTGTATTTTGGCAGTGGGAGAACAGGTATAAGAAATCCTACTCTGTCATCTTCGATTAGTTTATCACATGCATTTATTTTTTTCTGTTCAAGAAAGAGTTCCCAAGGCTGTCGGATGCAGCCAAAAGGATTGTATCAAAAGTTGGCCATTGGTATCTAGATGAGTGCGATACCTACATCGGGGTTTTTGGTGCCACCAGAGCACCCCATCGGTTACCTGTATATGTCCTTGATCGACTAGTAGTAGGGGAAATCTATTATTAGACCATCCTGCAAGGTTATAGTGCTACTTTGGTAAAGGATAAGAAGTGGGTGTTCATACCCTATGGGTTACATATTGGTTTCTACATGGTAACTGACACCGCATAGGCCAAGCAAGAAGGGTTAATCCAATTGGAGTTCTGATTCCAGACTGGTCATTTTTGCAAGCATGACCCCAAGGGTCTAGTCCTAAAGCATGCGTCACAGGTATCATTCTGCTAGCCATATTCCCATGATAGGTTTGAGGATGAGATCTTCACCTAAAATGCTCAAAGCTGGGATGAGGTGGTGGCAAGGATGGCTGACCCTAAAGCAACCAGGTTTAAGGCCATGATTTGGGATGAGCAAGCAACAGTCTTGGAACAATCGGCTCAATAAATCCTCAGGGCCAATGAAGAAAAGATATCACCCGAATCAGTCGAAGCGGTGGAAGCTCCTCAAGAAGCCACCGAAACAACAGAGATTTCCCAGGTAACCTCGTTATAGGACATGAATTTCCCCAAGGCTTAGGATGCGTGGGAGAGAGGGGCACTCATGTGTCAAAAATCCCAACAGATAATGAATCGGATGTGGGATAACCTAGATCTCATCATGTTTCCAAGGCTTCCGACCGATAGCCTAGAAGAAAGCCCGGCGGGCCCAAGCGGCCCTAATTTCATGAACCTTGATAACATCAATGGGTCAGATGACCCTGAATCCACAATGCCACCAGTAGGTGTGATGACTCAACTAGAGATAGGTTGGGTATGAGTATAAACAAGTGTGCATCATCCATTAAGACAGTTTTTAAATATATATAGTGATGATGAAATCCCAGAGGCATCTCGCAGGACCCCTGTGCATGTCCAAGAAGAAAAGGCACCCGACAAGACTTCTTCTCTTGCTCCCGAGGTCAAAATCTAGGAGATCCCAAAGAAAGAAAAAGAGGCCAAAAGTGGCCTCGACACGAGGAGACTCGATATGCCAGAGACTTGAGCAGACAATCAGAGAAACAAGTCAGAACCGCATGAGCTTAGGGAAGGATCCCCGCTAAAGGAAATCGGTGATTCAACAGCCAATGAACAAGTAAGTATCGATTATTTTCCCAATGCCTCTATTCCTCTTGATACTCATATCCCCGACAAGTGACAAGCAAAGGCCGGGCCTTCGGAGCACAATGAGAAAGTTCTAGAACCCGATCTTGAATAAGTATACACCACTGAAAATTTGGGAAACACACTCACATGGGGTGATCAACATATTCCCGAACCTGTGGATGAGGTAGCCGATATTTATGTGATCTCTTATGATCGAAAGAGGAAGGCCATCGTCCAGAGAACTACAAATAAAAGGAGGATCACGTTGGATCACTCCATCCTCATCAATATAGAGGAAAACTTGATAAGCACAGAAAATGCTAGAACATCTGAGCTCCTCGGTGTGGGGATGGCGCTCTCGGATGCCACCCTGGACAGAGCCAAATGAGATGAAAAGGAGTTGGCTTCCATCCTGAAGGAACTAGAATATTTGCCACTTAGACCACGATATACCTGAGAAGCGAGTTCGAAGAAGCTTACAGCCAATTCAAAAAAGAGAGGCCCCTTTTTATTGAAAATATAGTTGAACTCTAGGAAGATACTCTCATGGCACTTGCAACATGCAAGGACATGGCCGAGACTCGAATACATTGATTTAGTTCAATAGGGCCAGGATAAAGAAGAACACAACATCTGAGTGCTAGGCAAAAGCAGTCTTGATTGCATGAAGCAATCAACCAGGTATTGGGCTAAGATGTCTCAAGAACCACACCGAGAAATTCAAGAGCAGTGGGTCAAATGAAAGAAAAATTGGGGGAAAATTAACAAAGCAATGAAGGATATCAGACTCCCTGAGTTCAGCAACCCCAACAACTTCATCGACTTGCACAACATAGTCGAATCACATACCAAGCAAGATTTATTATGGGCCGAAGAGCTAGCGACGGTGATCAACACATTTCTAGGATGAGTGCAACGATTTATGGAACATCCGATTAGAGCGCGGACTATGCTACAACAGTTAAACACCAGTCTCGTGAAGTACCGAGTGCAGGCAATGGAGGTCAGATGAATTTACATGACTCCGATGGAGCAACATAGATTTCCATGGGTCCAAACTTGCGAGGATTTGTTTATCAGTTGGTCGAAGTATGAGAAAAGTCACCCTTTCAAGTGATATCTTGAGTTGAATGTTAAAGAAACTGTTAGAAGAGGATGCCACGTGGTGAGTTTTGTTTTGTTTAAACTACACTTAGTTGTTATTTTTAGTTAATTTTACATTATAAATAATAGCATAGACCAATTAGTTAGTGGTCCATGGTTGTTGCATGAAACTCTTCTGTTTTGGTTTTGTCAAGAATTATTTCCGAGCTACCGTTAATATAGAAGTCCTTTTGGACCAGAGACAAAATTATTTTCATCAAATGCATGTGATTGGACATGGAGAAGAACTATTTCCTATCTCGTTTCATGAATGATGTTGTCATGAGTAAGAGTTATTTAATCTATTGTCAAGTTATCTGGTGCAATATTTTGTTGTTCTTTACTTTAATGATGAAGATGAATCGTGGTGTTATTATGTGATGGATGATTAAGTAGGTTAATTATTTTTCTTACCATTGTCTTATCACATATGTGTTTTCTTTCTGGTAATTGGTTTCTCTGACAATAATTGGATGCTCACATGGTTAATGTATTAGTACTAGGCCTGTGGTATAAATTTTTCTCTTGCATGCTTGAGTAGCGGGTTATCCCAAGTTCAACCTCTTCCCCAGTAGTTAGAACTTAGTCCTGTTTTGTTTCCAAGTTGGTTTATATCAGCTTACATCTCATATCGGTCCCACCCAAGAGAAAATACAAAAAGAGATAGTCCGAACTGAAGGAAGAGACTTCATAATAAAACATAAATCCCATCGATAAATTGGTCTGATCGCAAGATCTGGAGAACCATTCCACTATTAAACGATGCAGAGTCTAATTGGGCCTCAGTGGCAGTTTTGGTTCCTACTGTTGAATCAAGGTATTTAGGACCCATCAACAAAATTGGCGCTAGAAGAAGGGCCAAGAATGAATGGCTGGATATATATTTTACATAGTATTTCAAACAACCTATAGATTCAAAGCAGCCCACATGCATGGCTAGTCATTCCCAAGACAACCCACACACATTGAGTACTCCTGAAACGAGTAACTCACCCCATATCCAGGAATAATATTTTCACCCTAAAATACCTTACGCTCTTCCTCACGAGGAATTAAATCAATTCAGAAGAATCACAAGAGCATACGCCCGACAGATCAGTGCGTTGTCCTTAGCCCTGATACTTCCTTGAAGAAAAAATATAAGTAGTCCAGTGGTCAATACTCTCGATGAAGTTTTCGTGCACATGGTAGAAGACTTAATAGATTTTGCAATCACCGAAATCCAATATCCTCTTGATCTGATACCCGAAACACCAATCGGCGACGTCTCTGAACTAGACGATTTTTCGAAAGAGGAGGAGTTTAAATCAGAGTCTGAAGATATGGAAGGAAACAATGACCATAATGAAGAAAGGGGGAAACCACCTATGAAAAATCAACCCTGGTTGTCCAGAGACGCTTTGGCCCTCCCGAGACCAGTCCATAACCTTCCCCGACATCCAGAGAAGTTACTTCAGTTCAATCCTAAAACCTCATGATTGCCTGAATATCATATCAAGAAATTTATACTAGCAATCAGGCTTATGAACGTCCAACATGAAGACGTAGTTTGCAGGATTTTCCCCTGCACTTTTGAGAACTCATCCTCCACATGGTATTTTAACTTATCTGTAGGATCCATAACTAGCTGGACAAAGTTTCAAAAATATTTTCTAGATAAATTTGTAGAAGAGACTACTACAGGAGCTCCGATGGATGAGTTGTTCGCCGCCACCATGAGTTCGAAAGATAAGGTTAAATATTTCAATCAAAGATTCACGTCCATTTTAAACAAATTCCAGCTCGAAGCCAAACCAACTCAGGAGTTGCAAATCAAAGTATACGCTAATGCACTTCCAACTTCTATTTCCAAGTTTGTGAAGAGGGCTTCCAAATGAAACTTAGATGAGAATTTTGATGAAGCTAAAATGATAGAATTCTAGATGAAAGGGTGTAAAGAAGGCTAAGTCTCTTTAGTTAAGAAATAAGTTCAACCTCCTCCTAGGAGAGGACTCCTTCTGACTAGACCGTCAGGGAAACAAGCAGAACAGACTCCCAACAAGGGTAATGGAGACATAGAAGATCTACAACGCATGGTTAATAAATTATCGAACAAGATCATAGACATGAAGAGAAACGTTGGGGAAGGGAACCAAGGCCAAAGGCCCTATAATCCTTTATTTAAAAGGAACCCGTCGTTCAAATCCATTGAACCTCCCCCAGCTAACTTGAATATCGATCTAGGGAATGTCGCATCTGATTATTTCTATACTTATCACCAGGAAAACCACTCTGAAAGAGACTGCCCTCAATGGGTGCATTCCATGAATTTGATGGCCAACAAATTTTTAAACGAGGTTTCCCTAACCGAACAACCAAGCAGTTCGGTTATGAATGTTGTTGACCAGGAAGAGATTGACCCACCAGAAGATACAACCATGCTGATATGGGATCCTGACCTAATTATGCCTTCCGACGACCTATTTCGCGTTCAAGAACCACCCACAGAGATATCGGTTGTGAAAAATAGAAGTAAAGGTCCTCCTATCTCAAAGGATCCTACTACCACTCAAACGTCAGGGGAAAGGTCAAATCCCAATCACCCGGAAGCACCTTTTTCTCCCAGTAAGAACCCTATTAGAATCCATACGTGAGAATCGCCCAAACTGGAGTACACCGTAGTTTAATATTTGAAGAAGTTGAAGGCTAATATATCGGTTATGGACATATGCAGAATCCCTCAACAAAAATATTTTCTTCTACAAGCGTTGAAATCAGTAGAAAACCCTATGACAATAAATGAGCAGCAAAGAAATCTAACTTCCACAGATCTAGTAAATAAACTAACTGTGAATACCTTCTCAGAAGATAAGCAAGGAAAACCTTTTGTACCATCATTTATCTTAACGTTTGAAGTCTTGAACAGGAACCTCCACAATTGTTTGGTAGATTCGAGAGCATATTCCAATGTTATGCCCTTGTCTATTTGCAAAAAAATAAATTATGTTCCTATCAAGAGCAATAAACATGTGATACAACTAGACAGAACCCAGGTCAAAGTTATGGGGGAACTCATAGATGTAATGATCAGTATAGAGACACATCCTAAGTTTGTGCAAGTGATCGACATCATTGTAGTAGACATCCCAGAGGCCTATGGGTTATTACTAAGTCGATATTGGTCTGAGAAGTTAGACAGGTAATTTAGTACAGACTGGGCACACCTTTGGCTACCACTAAAGGGATACAAGAATATGATCAAAATCGATAGGGAGAGATACCTGAAACTTACGGTCATTGATCTAGAAACCCTGAACGAACCCTTATCCACAGATTTCCTCGTGCTGGGCAATTATTCCTTGATTCCCACTTTTATAATTTTTCTCCTCTCTTATCCGATGTCCCTCTTACTCAAAACTCTAAAATGGTTTTTCAAGAGAAGTCACCAATACCGACAGAAGACACCCTCTTTTGTCAAGACCCTGTGATGGAGATTATGAAACAAAAGATATGGGAGCAAGAAAGTAATAAGAAAGAAGAAAAGGGTGATTGTCGTTCACAAATTTGGACCATATACTTTGATGGATATAAATCGGAGGAAGGATCAGGGGCAAGGTGCATCCTCATTGATCCAAAAGGTAAACGTCATTTCATGTCCTATAGACTAGAATTCAAATGCATCAATAACACCACCGAGTATGAAGCTCTAGTACAAGGATTAAATAAATCCTTAGACTTAAATGTCAAAGTATTGAAAGTTTCTAGAGACTCGGAGATTATAGTTAGACAAGTAAGGAATACTATACATTGCAATTCCCCGCACCTAAAGAATTATCAGAAGGAAGTACATAGGTTAATAGAGAATTTTGAAGCTTTCAATATCACTACGATCCCCAGAGAAAAGAATATCCTTGCTAATTCCTTGGCCATAGTGGCTTCAAGGCTGTCACCTCTAGAAGATTATGAATCCTCCTGATTCACTGTGGAACTACTCTACAAACCATCGGTGCCTAAAAACATTTCTAATTGGAAAGTATTTGAAGGAGATGAACAGATCATAAACTTCCTGACTGACCAAGACAATTTCAAAGATTTGGCCATCGACGATGAATTATTCCAAGATCAATCGATATAAACTGACCCTCGGATAGGTCAACCTATTGACAGATCTAAATCTCACAACATCCCGAAAGGGATAGCTAATTTGGAAAATTTGTTTGACCCAAAGGAACGATTTAGGGGGCCTAAAAATGCAAAGACTGGTAGCTCCTATCCCCTGCATGAAACTATAAATCTCGAAACCCCAGAAAACCCAAAGAATGTGAATCTTGACAAGACTATATCTAAAGAGGAAAGAAAGGCTTATCTCAAACTGTTTATACAATATCAAAATTTCTTCGCATGGTCCTACCGAGATCTGAAAACTTATGACATCTGTATCATTCAACACACTACATCATTAAAACCTGAGGTGAAACCCTTCCAACAGAAGCTCCGAAAGTATCACCCATCTCTGGAACCTATCATGTATCAAGAATTAAAGAAAATATTAGATTCCAAGATCGTCTTCCAGGTTAGGCATTCCACGTGGGTAGCAAATTTGGTTTCTGTGAGAAAAAAGTCTGGATAAATTCGCTTATGCGTAGATTTTAGGAACCTCAATAGAGCTTCAGAAAAGGACAATTACCCAGTCCCGCCAATGGAGAAACTTCTATAGACCATGTCTGGCTCGGAGATCTTCTCTCTACTGGATGGTTTCTCAGGTTACAACCAAGTCCTAGTTTCAGAGGAAGATCATTTGAAAACTACCTTCCAAACCAAGTGGGGAACCTTCACTTATAAATGCATGCCCTTTGGGTTAGTCAACACAGGGGAAACCTTGCAAAGGGAAATGGACGTAGCGTTTCGGGGACTAATCAACAAGTGTGTGGTAGTGTATCTGGACGGCGTAACTATGTATTCAAAGAACATATAAGAGAACATCCAACACTTAACTCAGATTTTTGAAAGGTGTAGGAGATACAGTATATCCTTAAATCCCAAGAAAACTATTTTTGGCATCGAGGAAGGTAAGATGCTAGGTCACATTGTATCTCAAGTAGGCATTCACATACACCCAGAAAGGATTAAGGCCATAGTTCAACTCCCTTTTCCTCACAACAAGAAATTTATGCAGTCTTTTTTCGGGCAAATCAATTTCGTGTGGAAATTCAGTCCCGATTTCGCGGAAACTATCAAACCCTTACAAAATATGATTCGCAAAGATGTTGGATTTGAGTGGGATGATGAACAAAAGGATGCATTCAACAATATTAAAACTACTATATCCCAGGCCCCCGTGTTACAAAGTCTTGATTTCAATAGGGATCTCTTCCTTTATACTTTCACCTCCGACCAGTCGTTAGCTACAGTATTGACTCATAAGGATGATGAAAACAACAAGGCTCTAGTGTCGTTCATGAGCACTAATCTCCAAGGATCCAAACTTAATTATCCTGCTGTTGATAAACAGGCCTATGCGTTATGTAAGGCAGTAAAGCACTTCAGGTCTTACATCCTCAAGAACCACACCAAAGTGATTGTGCCTCACCCTGCGGTCCGATCCTTGTTTACTCAGCAAGAGATGGGGGAAAGAAGAGGGAACTGGATGGCAGTGGTCCAAGAATTTGATCTAGATATAAAACCTGCCAAACTATTTAAAGGGAAAGGGTTGTGCAAACTCACAGCTGAATCCCAGGACCAAGTAAATGAAGATTCTGGATGGGATAATGAAATGGAATTATGGTGTGGTGAAGCTTCATACATTTCCCCAGGGCCAGAGTCTTGGTATGAGAATTTAACTTATCTCCTACACCATGGGACTTGTCTAGAAAATATCAACCCTAGGGAAAGGAGAGCTCTCAGGTTAAAGTCTACACAATATCGCCTCATAAATTCGGTACTCTTTCAGATTAATTATGATGGGGTACTCTTAATATGTCTCGAACGTGAAGACGCAGACAAAGTTCTGAAGCAGCTCCATGATGGCCCTGCCGGTGGACATTTCGCAGGAAACACCATCGCTCATAAGATACTGAGAGTTGTCTATTATTGGCCCACATTGTTCAAATACGCTCACACCTACGCTAGGAACTATAAAACTTCTCAAATAAGTGCTGGGAGGGAGAAGAGAGCAGCAGTCCCACTCCAACCAGTAACCGTCTCTAGGCCTTTTGAGCAATGGGGGTTAGATATTGTAGGAGAGATTACCCCGAGCTCCTAAAAACAACACAAGTATATACTTACTGCCACCGACTATTTCACGAAATGGGCAGAGGCCATCCCACTGACTCATGTAAACGATAAGGTGGTAATCCAATTCATAGAGAAACAACTAATTACACGATTCGGTGTCCCTTCTATCCTAGTTTTCGACAATGAAACTTATTTTTCTTCCACCCGATTGACAGAGTTTTCTTTGAACAAAGGAATCATAATTAGGTACTCAGAAAATTATTATCCACAGGTAAATGGGGTGGCAGAATCAACTAATAAGAACCTAGTGAGAATATTAAAGAAGACGGTTGCAGACAACCGAAGGAATTGGCATAATCTACTCCATAACGGTCTATGGGCCGATAAGGTCACACCCAAGGAAGCTGTAGGAAATTCCTCATAATTTATGGTTTACGGGAAGGAATCCATTCTCCCAAATGGGATTTATCTTCCATCTCTTCAACTAGCCCAAGATTTCAGCGGGAAACCTTCGTCGGTCATACAACAAAGAATTGACACTCCGCTCATGCTAGAAGAAGAGAGAGAAATGGGATAAATCAAAATTCCTGGCTCACCAACAAATGGTGAAAAGATGGTTTGATTAGCATAAGGCTAAAGAGAAATTTTTTGAAGTAGGAGACTTAGTCCTAAAATGGGACAGAGAAAATGAGCCAAAAGGGAAGTAGTCTAAGTTTCATAATCTGTGGCTTGGACCTTTTCAGGTGGCTGAGAATATTGGGGCAGGCACTTATCGGTTACAAAATCTGAGGGGGGGACTTGATACCCTCCCAATAAATGGCCAAGCCCTCAAACAATATTTTCAATAATAATAATAATAATAATAAAATGTTTTTTTTTTGTATGAGTGTTTTCATGATTGTAAAATGCATTTTTGTTGTTTTCTTTTGCTTTCTGGATTTCTGTTGTGTTTATCAAGACAATGGTCGACCTTAAATCATGCGACATAATGAACATTGTTCCTAACTCATCGCTCACATACAAACACAAGAAGTGTTGAAGAACTTGCGGTTTCTTTGAGGAGTCCTCTATCTAACCTGCACAAATGAACAACTTCAGAGAAATGTCAGAAGTGTCTTCTTAGTGGTTTGGTAAGACCTTAAGGGAAATAATTAAATATGGAAAGGACTACATGAACCCCGAAGAAAAATCTAGAAAAGGATCCACCTTAACCATCTCACTTTGCAAAATAAACAGACATCATCCTCTCCCACTCGCTAAGGGAATCATGCCGAAATAAGATTGATATTATCAAAAGAGTGAATAGTAGGAGAGGGTATGTAGATATCTCCGTTGGGGCTATGGACGCTTTCTGGAAGCCGAGAAAGGTCTGTGATGTTAGGGTGACTCTTCTGGGGCTATGGATGCTCGTTGGGAATGAAGCAACACCATAGAAAATGATTAAAGGTAACCAAAGGATTCTTGCCAAGTGAATTCTTTACTAGGCTTTTGTAAAAAGGGTCATGAGTCAGGGTTACGGGAAACGAAGGAGGAATAAAGGTTAAAAAACCCCACAGGCAGGCCTAGAAGCATCAACCGAAGGATTTCAAATGTAAAGGTAAAAGAGGCTCTGATTTAAAAACCAGTAAGGTTCTCCACCATATTTCGTATCAAGCGAGCATGAAGGAAGAACAAAGATTCTACTTTCGCCCAATGAATCTCCATTTATTGAGCACTCAACACCCTAAAAAGCCTATGTCAAATTTTACTTTTTGGGTACCACCTAATTTTGCACTGTCTAATTCGACCTCAGTATGAAGAATGTTTTCTTTGCTTATCATTTTGTTTCCCATTTAAGTCTTTCAAAGTTTGCTTGAGCATGCAAAAACCATTAACTTAAAAGACTAGTATATAAATTAGAGAATTGACAATCAAAAATTTCCCCAACGCGCTTAAGGAATTTGACATCGGAAAGGACTAAGCATGAAAGAAAATGCTAGAGAGAACCAAATTTACCGAGTCCCAATCTTCGTCGGCGTCAACAGACGCGAGATTTGTTTCGCGTCAAGCATCACCGAGACTATCACCGATGACCGATCCCTTCGAAATCGGTGAACAACTAAAAGAGTAAGCGCTCATGAAGAATGAAATGATATCACCGATCACTGACTTCTGAAATGTTTTCAGCATCAGGTGTTTTCGAGTATGATAACCCACAAAGGAACTACACGATGGAACAATCTTTGAGAGCCGATCCCCAATAACTTCCGGCATCGACAAGTTTTTAGAAGGAGAGCCTGTGGAGAATGTGAAAATTCAACCCCCGATCCCCGACCTCGATACCTTTCGGCCTCTAAAATCCTAGGTTTATTCTAATGCATGTCTTCTATTGAAAGACACGATTCCAACTGAGATATACGATCAAACCACCTGTCCTCTATTGCCATCTGTTGTTGCCTGAGTGATCAGACATACGATCTAGTTTTCCCTGGAATCATTACTAGCTCCTGAGACCCACATTGCACCCCGAACCAGTTTTACCACGTCAGCATCGTACGATGAAATTTTTCGACATCGGAAGTTTTCTCAGGAGGATACCAACAGAAACATGCATAAGGATATCACTGATTCCTGGTCTACCCACTAAGAAAATGACGCAATGGGACGTTTTGTCTCTAAGATACGCTAGATATGACACATTTAAAGGGTTAATTAATTCCATAATCTTTCATTAGTTGCTAATTTGTTTTTGAATCAAAAGGACCATTTTAACATGCTGATACAGTGCATCTCCCTCCATGCCTCTACCGTCAACCCACGTAGAATTTTTTGCAGATATTCGGCGGTAGATTGTTTTGAATTTTGCCCATTACTCATATTAACTGGTTGATATGACTAGTAGGTTCTCTCCTGTTATGTTATTTTGAGTCATTGTAAACAAGGTTATTCTGTGTGTGAAAGATTTCAGAACATCCAGAGGAGCGAGACGAGAAATCCGAGGATAGATTCCAGGGTCCAGTGAATATTAAACAACAGTTTAGCAAGCGTTACAGGTATGTACCGGTATATGGATGTTTTATGCTTCATTTCATACATTTTTATCCAATGTTACTCTGTACACTTTCCTAAAGGATCGTTTTCGGTTGCAGGAACAATGCCTCCGAAGAAACCCACCGCCAGGAAATATCCAAGAGCAACAAAGCTACAAGAACCAGAGGTGGGATAAGGTTGATCCCCAGCGGTTGCAAGACAATTGGAATTTTCTCCAAATACAGTGCCTGTCATCAAAACAACCACCAAGAAGGCTTTTGTTCAACCCCTAGCCTTTGGAGACACTAAGGCCAACATTGGGACCAAGACAGTATTCCCGCACTGGGAAGAGCTTTTCAAGAAAATCAAGCGGGAGGAATTCCTCGAATATACCCCGCACAACGATCCTGACATGAGAAGACTCGATGATGAAGTCCTCCCAAATGTCCGAAAGGTGTATCTGCACATGGTGGAAAGCAAGACTTTGGTATTCCCCTACATCGAACCTCTGAAATGGCTTATTGATCACACTGACACACAAATATGTTTGATTAATGATGACAATGACGAGTGTGTTGGGGTTTTCCTTCCAATGGAAGTTCAAAATTACTACAAACTCAAAGAGCCGAAAGAATGGATAAATATCAATCTTGTTGTAAGCTTCTATGAGAAAAATGACACCAGCAAGGCGATGACATCATGGTGGAGAGAGAATAAAAAGTTCACCAATTGGACCTCCTATTGGTACCCGACTACTAGCCTGAAGAAGTCGTACATCTATCTAATGACCCCCCTCTGTCGATTGCATGGGGAAAAAGACTGCTCCAGCTTTTCAGAGGCTTGGATGCCTCTAGCTTATATGGTAGCCATTTTCAGAATAGGTTTTAATTGGGGTGCCATCATCTCCAAACAGATGAGCACTTGCATATGAAAGGCTCAAATGCCGAAAGAGGGAGAAACCTCATCCTTCTATATGGATTCTTATCTATTGGATGCCATTTGTGCCATAAATGTCTTTGCCGAAATGAACTTGAGATGGCACACATTAGAGCTCCCAGTCCATGTGTATTTCGACATCTTGTGGGAGAACAGGTATAAGAAATCCTACTCTCTCATCTGTGATCAGTTTATCGCACATATTTATTTTTTGTTGTTCAAGAAAGAGTCCCCAAGGATATCGGATGCAACCAAAAGGATTGTATCAAAGTTGGCCATTGGTATATGGATGAGTGCGATACCTACATCATGGTTTTTGGCGCTACCAGAGCACCCCATCTATTACCTGTATATGTCCCCGATCGACTAGTAGTAGGGGAAATATGTTATCGTACCATCCTGCAAGGTTATAATGCTACTTTGGTAAAGGATAAGAAGCGGGCCTTCATACCCTATGGGTTTCATATTGGTTTCTACATGGTAAAAAACATCGCGCAGGCCAAGCAAGAAGGGTTAAGCCAATTGGAGTTCTGATTCCAAATTAGTTTTTTTCAGAAGCACAACCTCAAGGGTCTGGTCCTGAAGCGCACATCAAAGGTATCATCTTGTTGGCCATATGCCCATGACAGGTTTGAGGATGAAATCTTCACAAAAAATTCTCAAAGCTGGGATGAGGTGGTGGCAAGGATGGCTGACCCTAAAGCAACCAAGTTTAAGGCTATGAGTTGGGATGAGCAAGAAAAATTCTTGGAACAATCAGCTCAATAATCCTCAGAGCTAGTAAAGAAAGGATAGCACTAGAATCAATCGAAGTGGTGGAATCTCCTCAAGAAGCCACTGAAACAACAGAGATTTCCCAGGTATCCTCGGTATAGAACAGGAATTTCCCCGAGTCTCGGGATGTGCAGGAGAGAGGGGAACTCATGTATCAATAATCCCATCAGATAATGAATCGAATGTGGGATAACCCAGACCTCATCAAGTTGCCAAGGCTTCCGACCGACAGCCCATAAGAAAGCCCAACGAGGCCAAGCGACCCTGATTTCATGAACCTTGATAACATCAATGGGTCAGATGACCCTAAATCCACAATGCCACTGGCTAGATCATCAGTAGGTGTGATGACTCAACCAGATACATGTTGGGTATTAGTAGAAACAAGCGGGCCTAATCCTTTGAGAGAGTTTATAAATATATATAGTGATGATGAAATCCCGGAGGCATCTTGTGGGACCCCTGTGCATGTCCAAGAAGAAAAGGGACCTGAAAAGACTTCTTCTCCTTACAATAAATTGTTAGAAGAGGATGCCATGTGGCAAGTTTTGTTTTGTTTAAACTACACTTAGCCATTATTTTTAGTTAATTTTACATTATAAATAAGAGCATCGACCAATTAGTTAGGGGTCCATGGTTTTTTCAAGAAACTCTTATGTTTTGGTTTTGTCAAGAATTATTTCCGAGCTACCGTTAATAGAGAAGTCCTTCTGGACCAGAGGAAAACTTATTTTCATCAAATGCATGTGATTGGATGTGGAGAAGAACTATTTCCTATCTCATTTCATGAATGATGTTGTAATGAGTAAGAGCTATTTAATATATTGTCAAGTTATCTGGTGCAATATTTTGTTGTTCTTTACTTTAATGATGAAGATGAATCGTGGTGTTATTATGTGATGGATGATTAACTAGGTGAATTATTTTTCTTACCATTGTCTTATCGGATATGTTTTTTCTTTCTGGTAATTAGTTTCTTAGACATTTATTGGATGCTCACATGGTTAATGTATTATTACTAGGCCTGTGGTATAAAATTGTCGTCTACATGCTTGAGCAACGCGTTATCCCAAGTTCAGCCTCTTCCCCAGTAGGTATAACTTAGTCCTTTTTTTTCTCCAAGTTGGTTTATACCGGCTTACATCTCATATTGGTCCCACCCAAGAGAAAATACAAAAAGAGATAGTCTGAACTGAAGGAAGGGCCTTTACAAGAAAACATAAAGCCCATTGATAAATTGGCCGGATTGCAAGATCTGGAGAACCATTTCACTATTAAACGTTGCAAAGTCTAATTGGGCCTCGGTGGTGGGTTTGGTTCCTACTGTTGAGTCAAGGTATTTAGGACCCATCAACACTGTGTTATGAATCTTAGGAGGTGTAGCGGTATTATAAAACCACGACAGACATGGTATTGGGCCGCAAAGTAATGTTGGTCATAGGATCTGTTCGGAAAATTGGGGAATACTTCATGATCGTCAGATCTGGAGAAAGTGTAGGAAGGTTAACCTAGAAGCCTTACCATTAGATCAAGCCAAGAGAAGAAGGTAAGATGCGTGATGAAGGGAAGATTAGAACCATTGGATCTACGCGCAAATGGTTGTGAGTCGTAGATCTCACGGCAGATCATAACTTCAGAATTCAATGATCAAGAGAAGTGGGATGTGTTGATGCATAAACTTCCGAAACCCGAAGTTCCGAAGAAAAATAGAAAATTATAATTTCGGATTTCGAAAGTCGGGAGAACTAATGTATGCTGAGGGGAGAACTTCTGAAACCTAAATTTTCGAAGCAAAAGAGAAAATAATGATTTAAGATTTCAGAATTTGGGAGAACTAATGTATGCTGAGGGAAGAACTTCTGAAGTTTCAAAGTTTCGAAGTCCCGAAGTTTCAAGGCTCCGAATCCCCGAAGCTCTGATGCCTGAAGTTCCACAGTGGGTATCAACCGCTAGATGCCGAGTAGTCATGGATCGTCGATCCTCCCTTCTTTGTGAGTTCGTTAATTCGGAACTCCAAAAGACTTTTGAGATGTGTTTGAAAACTTCTGAAGCTGTAGGCCCAAAGTCCTGAGTAAGCGCCTATCGCGCTAGCACTAGGCCATAATCGTGGTCTTGTGGGTTGGGGGATAAGAGAAAGGGGTTAGTGCCCAAAAAATTGTTATAGAACGAAAGGATCAACAGGAATTCTTGATTTATCGAGAATCACGGAGAATTAATTCCAAACGTTTTCTTGAATCAGATTGGTTTATGAATACTGTGGAATTGTCAAGGATTGATGGCCTGACAAATTTCAGTTGATTGCACATTGTGTTGCAGAGTCAATGATTGTCAGAACCAAAAATTATTTCCGCTTAGTGCAGAGAAATGGAGGAGGCACAAAATGATTCCAGTTCATAGAAGGGCAAGAGGAATGGATGTCCATGTGGGAGTTGAAGGGTCAAACTCCAATGGACATGGAGAAGAGATAGATAAGGAGGGGAACATGATGAAGTTGATTGAAATATTGCAGAAAGATGTCTAGCATCACCGAGTAGATAACAAGAAGCTCATGAAGGCCAGGGATCAATAGGGAGGATTCAACATAAAATTGATACAGAGTCTGGAAAGGATAGAAAATAAATTGGATAAGGGGAGCGACTCCAGTAAATTAGGAAGTCACGGGTTCCCTGATGAGAAGAGAAAATCACGGAGTGTTGGTAGACACCATCATCACTCCCAAGGACACTCCAAGAGGACGACACATAGTATTTCAAGCCCATCTCCTATTAGAAATAATAGAATATCTAGAGTGGATGAACTGAAGGGTGAAATGAACAAGATTAAATCTCCTACGTTTGATGGAGAACACTAAAAGGAGGAGGATGCCGAGACATGGCTTCTTGGCATGAAGAAATATTTCCAACTACAGAATTATTCCTCTCATGCAGAAGGAAGAATTGCAATGTATCAACTAAAAGGAAAGGCATCCATGTGGTGGGATCAACTTATGTAGGTACAACACATTAAAGAGAAAAAATTTACTTGGAAGGAATTCAAGAAGTACTTCAATAATTTATTTCGAAAAGAAATACTTGACTAAGAGATACTATGCCAGAAAAATTATGAGTTCTTTGAACTCAAGTTGGGTAGCATGTCCATTGATGAATATGAATGAAGGTTTTTAAAATTATTGAAGTACATTCCTTTCATCAAGGATGAGATTGTCAAAATTCAAAGGTATCTGAGTGGACTTCCATCTTCCATCGGTGACAAGATCCAATATGATGATCCTAAAACTATGGAAGAAACCATAAGAAGAGGAAAATGCTTATATGAGAAGAAAGGAGAAAAGCCTACTTTCCGAAAGGCTTGGGAAGACAAGAAGAGATTCAAGATAGATCAAAGGAAGAAGGGAACTAAGAAACCCTTTTTTAGAAACATTCCTCATGGAAATCCATATTTTAGAGAGTTTGGGAAGGCTAAAATAGGTGGGAAAATGCCAAGACAATCACCTATGGAATGTTGGGGTTGTAAAGGAAATTATAGGTACAAATATTGCCCCCACATAAATGAAAAAGTGAGAGTTGTCCACAATGTTCAGCAGGTAGAAACAGTGGAGGACATGGGAAATAGAATACCAAGGATCTATGCAGCCCTGGAAAACAAGCAAGATGAGTTTCAATCACATATGATTGAAGTGGAAGGTATGATCAACAACTATGCCATTACTATTTTAATTGATTCATGAGCTATTCATAGTTATATAAATCCTAGAGTGGTGGAAAGTTTGCATTTACCAAGATGAAAGCATGGAAAATATTGGTTAGTGCAGCTGGCTACAGGAGCCAAGAGGAAGGTTGATGAGTTGGTTAAGTCTTGTCCAATGGACATGAATGGAATGAGCACAAGGGCTGAATTGAACATCTTACCTTTAGGTTCCTATGACTATCTAATTGGGATGGATTGGTTGGACCAGCACCATGCCATATTAGACTGTCGTAGCAAGACATTCACTTTCCTAGGTAAGGAATGAAATCAGAGAACAATCCAAGGAATTCCCAGAGCAGTTGTTGTCAGAGAAATTGCAGCAATGAAGTTGAAGAGGTGCTACAGGAAAGGCTACCAAATATTTGCAGCTCATATGGAAGGGGCACCTAAGGATAAAGTGTCAAATATTGAAGACCATGTAGTATTAAAATATTTTGAAGATGTATTCCAAGAGGTAGCCGGACTACCCTCGAAGAGAGATATTGATTTCTCTATAAACCTTATTCCTGGAGTAGCTCCAGCATCAAAAAATCCTTACAGAATGAGTACACCAGAGCTGAAAGAACTGCAGTTGCAACTTGAAGAACTTCTGAAGAAGGGGTATATACGCCCAAGTGTGTCACCTTGGGGTGTTGTTGTCCTGTTCATGAAGAAGAAGGATGGGACATTGAGATTGTGTATTGATTTCAGACAGCTGAACAAAGTGACTATTAAGAACAAGTATCCTTTGCCAAGGATCAATGATCTCTTTGATCAGTTAAAGGATGCCAGGATATTCTCAAAAATAGATCTCAGGTCAGGTTACCACCAGGTAAGGATAAAGGATGAATACATCAGAAAGACCACCTTTAGAACAAGGTATGGTCATTATGAATTCACAGTGGTACCATTTGGGTTATCAAATGCACCTGTTGTTTTCATGTGCCTAATGAATGGTGTATTCAGGGAATATCTAGACAAGCTTTTCATAGTATTTTTGGATGACATCCTGGTGTATTCCAAGTTGGAGGAAGAGCATGAAAAACATATGAGGATAGTGTGGCAATTATTAAGAGAGCACCAACTGTATGCCAAATTGAGAAAGTGCTCATTCTATCAAAAGCAGATCCATTATTTGGGACATATCATTACAAAGGATGGGATAGTCATGGATCTTGAGAAGATTGAAGCCATCGGATAATGGTTAGTGCTAAGGAATGTGGCAGAAGTTAAATCCTTTATGGGTCTAGCTTGCTATTACAAAAGTCTCATTGTAGGGTTCTCAAGGATAGCTCACCCCATCACTTCCTTGCAAAAGAAGGAGAAGAAATTTCAATAGACAGAAGAGTGTGAGAGAAGCTTCCAGTAATTGAAGCAACTAATAACCAATGATCCAATCCTGAGGATTGCAGATCCAAATAAAAATTTTGTAGTGTGTACAAATGCATGCAAAGAAGGACTGGGAGGATTCCTCAGCCAGAATGGATTTTTAATATCTTATGAGTCCAGGAAATTGAAAGAGAACGAAAAGAACTATGTGACCCATGATTTGGAGTTGGTAGCCATAGTGCACACTCTAAAGAAATGGAGACATTACCTCATGGGAAAGAGGTTTGAACTAAGGACAGACCATAATGGTTTTAAGTATTTTTTTGATCAACGAACCTTAAATGCTAGGCATAGTAGGTGGTTGGAATTTATTTGTGAGTATGATTTTGATATCAAGCATATCAAAGGAAAGGAGAATAGAGTGGATGATGCACTCAATAGAAGATTACATGAACTACATGTTACGACCATTAGCATGTATCAAACTGATATTAAAGGCAGGATTTAAGAAGATGCAAATGTAGATTTACAGTATAGGGAATTGGTAGCAAAGCTACAGTAAGGTAAGATGCTACATGTTACACATTATTTTCATCATCCCTATGACCGTTAATGATGTAAACCTATATGTTTCCTTCAGAGGGGTCAGTGGCCTTAGTTCCTGAAGAGAGAAGGGAGAAGAACTTTTCCTGAGAAAAGAAGTTGCATTTTCCTTTGTAAAAACCCTATTAAAAGGAAGTTTGCAGGTTGCATTATAGCTAGGGTGTGAGAATGCCTGATTCTTGCAGGCTGCATCATAGCTAGCTCGCGAAGAGTTCACAGTCTACTCTATAGGCAGGGTGCGAGAATGCTCATACATGGGAAAAATGAGCATTTTCTCGATGCTTCTAGAAGGAGAAACTTCCATGGTGAGGTGGCATCCGAATGCTTTAGATCTTAATCGCTTTCATGATTTAGTGGGATCATCCTAAACTCCTCACCTTATCCTCTTCAGCTTATAAAAGGAGAGGAGCTCTCATGGAGAAAGTTAGTTGTTTTTGGCTTGGGATTGTTAGCTTGGTTGGAGTGGCTTTGAGATTTTCTTTGTCAAGATAAATTGTGAGTAGATATCAGATCCATGGTCTCAAAATCCTTGGAGAAATAAGTGTGTGGGGAACGAAGGATAGTTGGAAGAGACCTTATGACATCAAGGCCACGGTTGTAATCTTTCTTTCACATTTAATATGATATAGTAATATGATTCTTTCCTATAAAGATTGTTGTGTTTTATTGTATGATTCCTTGATCACATACATAGGTTTATAATGAGTTTATGCTATTACTATCACTTTGGTTGGTTGCGTTATTTTGCAGGATCATCACTGTATGAGTGTTGGAATGGAGCTAAGATGGTGATAGCGAGAGGAAGTGGCGTTTAAACAGTATGTCACCCATCCCTCTTTAGTTAGTAAATTCAATATTTAAAACTTAAGGAAATCGTCATGTTCTAGTGTTTTTTTTCTAGATCCAGGTGGATCTAGGGAGATCAGTTAGTGTCCGCACCTACCAATTAATCCAATAACACTACAGAAAGTGGAAGATTATAAATTGGGAATTGATGGGACACTCCTATACAAAAACAAAATTTATGTACCTAATTCCCATGAATTGAGAATTATGGTCTTGAAGGAAATGCATAATGTGTCTTATGTTGGGCATCCTGGATATCAGAAAATCGTGGCAGCGGTAAAAAAAAATTACTTTTGGCCAGGTATGAAGAAGGAAATTGCAGAATACATCACCAGATGTATGGAATGTCAGAAGTTTTGGGCTGAACATAGGCACCCAACAGGGTTTCTACAACCATTTCCCATTCCTGAGTGGAAGTGGGAAGTGGTGACAATGGATTTCATCATAGGATTACCCAGAACAAATAAGCAACATGATTCCATCATGGTGGTGGTGGATAAGCTTACGAAACCTGCCCATTTTATTCCATTGAAGACCACTCACAAGGAAGCCAATGTTGTTGATATTTATATGAGGGAAGTAGAACGATTGCACGGTATTCCCAAGACATATGTTTCTGACAGAGACCCAAAATTTACCTCAAAGTTGTGGAAGGGGTTATTCAAACGGTTTGGAATGAATTTGAACTTCATCACTGCTTATCATCCTGAGTCTGATGGGAAGACGGAGAGGGTGAACCAAGTGATAGAAGACATGCTAAGGATGTATGTGATGGACAAACCATCTAAATGGGAATACTACCTACACTTGGTAGAATTTGCCTACAACAATGGGTATCAAGCATCATTGAAGATTATCCCATTTGAAGCACTTTATGGAAGAAAGTGCAACACCCCAGTAAGTTGGGATAACCCAGCTGATAGAGTAATAGTTAGGCCAAAGTTGCTCAAGGAAATGGAATAGAAAATGTTGAATATTAAGTAGAATTTGAAGGTTGCCCAAGACAGACAGAAAAGTTATGCTGATAAGAATAGAACCTATAGAGAGTTTAAAGTGGGTGATCATGTTTTCTTGAAAGTAAAAGCCAACAGAAGCTCCCTGAAGTCGGGAAAATGTTCCAAGTTGGAAGCCAGATATTGTGGGCCATTTGAAATCCTAGAAAGGATTGGACAAATTGCATATATGCTTGCATTTCCTGCATCCATGACTGTACATAATGTGTTTCATGTTTCATTGCTTAAGAAATATATACATGATGCTAATCATGTTATTGATTGGAATGTGATTCAGGTGGAGCAAGAAGGCGTCTTGCAAGTGCATCTGGTGCACATATTGGACCAGAAGAGAAAACAACTCTGGAATCGAGCCATAGGGATTGTAAAGGTCCAGTGGACTTGGTACGGTCTGGGACACGACATGGGAGCATGAGGATGCTATGCAGGAAGAATACCTACATATTTTTGAAGATTTTGAGAATCTTGTTGATGCTGTGTAAAAAAGTTGCACTAAGAACAGTGCAAAAATAAGGGGAGGGGATTGTAATACCACAAGGATGAGCCCCAATTGTATTTGTGAATTGTAAACATGTTTTGTAGGCTGGTGAGCTGAGAAATTATAAGCTGGTAGGATTAGGTGTTAGTAGGCTAGAGAGCCTAGGTGTTAAAGGCCAGAAGCCTGTATTGTACATGTAAATATTCATATTATTAATATAAAAACATCGTTGTGTGTAGATCGACCATGAAGAAAGAGTGATGGAGGACTAAGCTCCACTAGGCTGGGTAAGGGAGCAGGGGCTGAGAGGTTGGAAATATGGGCTAAGCTTAAAGGATTAAGTCCAAGAGAACAATAATTTATTATTATTATTATTCCAAAAAATGTGTGAAGGATATGTTTTTATCCTAAGTTCCTAGGGAAGGACAGGTGACTTCCAAAGGGAAAGGGGCGTGCTTCCTGAGTGACAGGTGTCGGATTAGGCACATGCAGTCTTAAGGGGGGGATTCTTCCTGCTGGGGGATAGAGGGAGGTACTCTCACGCACTCATGCAGGCACTCACGCACACACAGAGTTTGAATCACACTTGCATCATCTTGGCTATGCTAGACTAGTCTGCCCCATTTTGTTTTCCTCCTCACGAGTTCTCTCACGCACTGAGCAAGCTGAAGCCAACCATTTCTTAGCTGTGACCATTTGTCACCTCTATAAATTACTGAGCCGTCAATTGCCTTTCCCTATTTAGCTATTGTGGATTGAAGAAGCAGGTTGTCAGGCCTGTGAGCAACTCTCTCTCTAGGTGAGAGAGGTGGTTGTGGATATAAGAGGCAGGTTTTCAGGCCTATGAGAAACTCTCTCTCCAGGTGAGAGAGGTAGTTGTGGATTGACACTACTACATATGGGCAGATTATTCCACAAACTTTTTTCACGCTTCAACTAGTTTCATATTTTTTTTAAACAGGGTGGGATTTTCGTCGATATTTCCACGAAAGTTCATCGCAATATCAATGAAAATCTTATTTAAATCTAGTCAGGATTTTCATCGCTGTAGTGACTAAATTTCATGGCAATAGAGACACAAATTTTGCCTATCTCATTGGTCAGTGTTAATGACTAGTTGACTATTTTATCTATATATGCGTGACTTTAAGAGACTTTGCGACACAATTGCTATAGTTGCGACACTGTTCTTGGCTTTTGTTTGAGCTGTTTTTTTTTTCCATCACCCACCGGTTGAACAAATCCAATTCTTGATCTACATAGCTCGGATTTTGAACTTGTAAGGTTAGTATGTTATTTTTTATTGATGTACTCATTTAACTTGTAATTTTTTTTTCAAATGTCCAAATTTCATTTAGCTTGTTTTTTCCTTGATAATATATTATAATATGTGTAGTGCCATATTTCATGTCTTTGG
>JASDQU011100618.1:0-11122 GCA_032191745.1 Picea mariana | reverse complement strand
CCATAATTGGTGGCTCTCAACGGACCCCACGTTGTCCCATCTCCAATATCCTCCACCTTCCACCGTATGTCTTCCATTCAGCGCCATCCTGGCTCATCCCTTTCCCCTTTTCTCTTGTTCCCACCTGTCACCTCCTGCCAGGTGTTCTTCCCCTCATCCTCCAACTCATCTTTCCTCCTTCCCTCAGGCCCACTACCTTGCGGCTTCCCTGTCATTTTCCCATGGCACTTCGTCTCGTCATCAGGTGCCACAACGCTCTTCCTCCCGTCCATGTGGCCCCTCTCCATCTCATCACCCACTCACCTTCTGCCATGTGTCCCTCTTTCTCTCTCAGACGCCTCCATCTGTATGGTCATCTCCACTCCTTATCCATTTGAGCCCCATGTTCCATGTCACTTCCGCCCATCCACTATTTCCAATCATGCGCCCCAGCCTTCGCACTGGCCTCCACGTCTTATCCATCATGTTGTTCATCCGATCTAGGTGGCAGCGCGAGAAGACCTCCACGCCTCAAAAGTGCAGAGTTGGTCAGGTCGTTCTCAATCCTAAGGAAGCAGTTATTGAGGTAGTTGGTGGTGGTTAGACATCGTCTCCGCCATAAATGGAAAGTCCAGCGACGAATTAAAAGCACGTCGGTTCATCTGCAGGACTGTCAGAAGTTTGATTACGTCTGTCATAAGTGCATGATCGTTCAGAGACTGCATGTGCAGGTTGTCAGTGGACATGCAGACACAATGTTTTTAATACAGTGTCTCGGTTTCGCTGTTGTTGTTTCTCTTTGAGTATATGTAGGCAATTTTGCCATTTTGTAATCTATCAATGGTAGAGCACAACTCCTAATTGTAAAGCTTTAATCCAGCCTGTAGTTCTCTGGTTATAGAAGAACATTTGAGACTTCTTGTTTAATGGCAACCAATTTCTTATTTTCCCTTTTCTCTGAATCTAAGATCCTGGGCATGAATGATCCAGTCGGGTGTTGCATTGCTATATTATGTAGGTTTGATTATATCAGTTCTGCAATCTACTTGGGTTCATTTTGAAATTGTTCGGCTCTGAGAGGATCTCATAGCCGAAACTTTTCCTCTTTTGTGAAGACTGCTGGAAGACCTGACGTCCAAAGCAGACTTTATTTCCCCTCTCTCTCTCCCACTTACTCACCACTATCATTATTACTGGCTTAAGTTACGTCAAGACCTCATGTGTCACTGCTATTCCAACCCAGTTTTCTGAGTTAGAACGATACTGTTTCGAGTTTACTTCCATCTGATCACCCCTTTATAAACAAAGCGTGACATAAATTGATGGGCGTCGGGCTCTGCTCCTGCTGCAATCCAGGAGTGACTTCCGTCGCCAACAACCGCTACTTATATTTACAATGGGGTCATCCCGTCTTCCTCATATTTGTATGAGATTTCTTTTCACTCTTGGATTTCAAATCTTGTCCCTCAATTCTTCTTTAATAAGGTCATCTTAGTTTAGCTTCCAATTTTACTATACCTATGCAGCTTGAGTTCTCTTGGATTGATTGTTCAAAATCATCACTACCTCACAAAATCTTATCAATGCACATAAATTTCTCTTCTTCCTTTTTCTGGTTTGGTTCTCTATAGTCCTGGTGGTCTCCCCTTGTCTTTTGACATCAATGACAACATGATTGTTACAGTTCTGTCTTCCTTTAACATCAATGAAAACACCATTCCCAACAAGCTCCCCCTTTGTCATTGATGGCAACACTTGGTTATTTTGGTACTCCTCTTCTTCCTGCATGTCTCTCTTTTTGAAAATATCCCCCTTTCTCTGTACTCTCCCCCTTTATATCAATGGAAAATAGATTTTCTACCCCTTACATTGTATGCTTTATTCTCTGTTCTGCAACCAATAACCTTCTCATCTTTCTGCAACTTCCCCTAAGCTTGTGCTTCTTCATGAAGCTTTAGTGATTGGATGGCATAGGTACCACCCCCAGTTTCTATCTAAGATACTCAAATACTTCTCTAAGAAGAGGTTTTGTAAATATATCGACAACTTGTTCTTTTGTGCCAATATAGTCCATCTCGACATTATGTTATGTGACTTTCTCTCTTAATAAATGATACTTGATTGGAATGTGCTTTGTCTTCAAATGCATGAAAGGATTCTTGGAGATATTTGTTGCACTAGTATTGTCACACAATATTGATATTGGTTGATCATACTCTACCTAAATGTCCTTCAACGTTTGTTTCATCCAGAGGACTTGTGTACAACAGGTTGTTGCTGCAATGTATTCTTCTTCGGTTGTAGATAGATAAATTGATGATTGCTTCTTGTTGAACCAAGACACTAGACTGTTTCCTAGAAAGAACACTCCACCACTGGTGTTCTTTCTATCATCCACATTGCATGCCCAATCTGCATTTGTGTAATCTGTCAGAGTAAAGTCTTTTCCTGTGGGATACCATAAACCAAAGTTCAGTGTGCCTTTTAGATATCTGAATATTGTTTTTACTGCTTGCACATGTGTTTCCTTTGGTGCAGCTTAAAACCTTCCAACTAACCCTACTGCATGCATTATAGCTGGCCTTGAATTTGTCACATATAGTAGGTTTTCTATCATTGATCTATACAAAATTGGATTAGCTTCCTTTGATTCATCCTCTTTTCTTAGTTTACAACCAATTACCATGGGTGTGTTGACAGGTTTACAATATTCTATTTCAAACTTCTTGAACATCTCCTTGATGTATTTGGTCTGAGAAATAAATATACCTTTTCTCGTTTGAGAAATATGCAACCCTAGGAAGAAGGACAATTCTCCAAGCATAGACATCTAAAATTATTTTTGCATTTCTTTTGCAAACTTTTGACTCATTCTATCAACATTACTTCCAAAAGTGATATCATCCACACAAACTACAATGATCAACATCTCTGCACTGTCTATTTTGATGTAAAGGTTGATTTCTGCTATTCCTCTTTTGAAACCTTGTTGCTACAAGTAATTGTCAAGTTTTGAATACCATGCTCTGGGATCTTGCTTTAATCCATAAAGTGATTTCTTCAATATGAAAACATAATATTCATTTTCCGATAATAATAATACTTCGGGCTATTCAATGTACACTTCTTCCTCTAAATATCCATTTAGGAATGATGACTTGGCATCCGTATGATACACCTTAAAATTATTGAAGATTGCAAATGCCAAAAACATTCTAATGGCTTCTAATCTTGCAACAAGCACAAAGGTTTATTCAAAGTCAATTCCTTCTACTTGAACATACCCTTTACAGACCAATCTTGCTTTATTTCTTACTATGTTTCCATCTTCATTCAACTTATTTTTGAATACCCACTTTGTACCAATCACATTTTTATCTTTGGGTCTTCAGACAAGTTCCCATGTTTGATTTTTCTCAATCTGGTTTAACTCTTCTTCCATAACATTCACCCAATGTTGATAATTATTGGCTTCTGCAAAGTATTTAGGCTCTATTTTGGATAGTAAAGAGATTTATTTATTCAAAACTACTTTCCAATTTTCTCCTATTTTGAGTCTGAGCATTTTTATCACCAAGAATTAAGTTTTCTGGATGATTTTTCTGTACAAACCTTGATGGTGTTTGTGTATCTTGGTGTTCTATTTCTTCTTCATCATCTTCTTCATTCTCTTGTTCTTCTTCTTCTTTGTTGTAATCTATTTCTTCTGCTTCCAGTTTGTTCTTATGTGGTATTTATTAATCTATTATGACATTAATGCTTTCAACAATCTTTTGCAGTCTTTTGTTGTAACATCTATAGGATTTTCTTCTTGATGAATATCTAAGAAAAATTCCTTCATCTTTTCTTGAATCAAACTTGCCTAGATCCTCATCATCTTTTTTGATGTAGCACTTTCTTCCAAATATTTTGAAGTGTTTGACAGATGCCAGTCAGCCTTTCCATAACTCATAGGGTGCCTTATCACTATGGACTCTAATTTTCCCTCTGTTTAGAATGTAAACAATAGTGTAAATTGCTTCTCTCCAAAAACTGTTTGATAATTTTTCTTCATTCAACATTCCCCCGACGATCTGTTGTACATGTCTATTTTTTCTTTCAACTACACCATTTTGTTGAGTTCTTATAGCTACACACTGTCTTTTTATTCCACAAGTCTCACCGAATTATTCAAATTCATTGGATGTGAACTCACTCCATTGTCTAACCCTAAACACTTGATTTTCAGGTCAGTCTCATTATCAACTAAAGCTTTGAATGTTTTAAACTTTTCAAATGCCTCATATTTAGTTTTGAGAAATGTAACCCAAGTCATTCTTATACAATCATCAATGAACAACATAAAATAACTTTCTCCTTGCAAGATTTGTGTTCTTATAGGTCCATATATATCTGTATGCACAAGATCTAATGGCTTGGATGTTGCATATTCCTTTGTCTTGAAGCTCAACTCACCCTTGATTGTTTTCCATGTTGGCATTTCTTGCAAATAATGTTTCAGTGTTTTGTGATCTTTGGCATATCTCTTGTTCCCTGTTTGGTACTGATTTTTACCAAGTTTTCAAAGTTCATATGACCCATTCTTTTACGCCACAACCAACTTTCATCTATCTTCCCCATGAAGCATTTTCCCCCATTAATTTCATCATGAATGTATACATTGTTTGGGTTTTTTATTGCTTTTGCAACCAAATTTCCGAAATTTTCTTTTTTGATCTCACATTCTTGGGAGCCAAAAGTAAGAGTGTGCCCTTGGTCACACATCCGGCTTACACTAAGAATATTATGCTTCAAGTTTTCAACACAAAAAACCTTTTCAACCTTATCTCTTCCATTGTCAAGACTGAGAGTTCCCTTTACAACTATCTTTGAATTGCCATTGTCTCCAAAGGTAACACTTCCTTCATTCTTCTTTAGGGTGATAAAATTTGTTCTATCTCCTCTCATGTGTGCCTTTTAGATATCTGAATATTCTTTTTACTGCTTGCACATGTGTTTCCTTTGGTGCAACTTAAAACCTTCCAACTAACCCTACTGCATGCATTATATCTGGCCTTGAATTTGTCACATATAGTAGGTTTTCTATCACTGATCTATACAGAGTTGGATCAGGTTCCTTTGATTCATCCTCTTTTCTTAGTTTACAACCAATTACCATGGGTGTGTTGACAGGTTTGCAATATTCCATTTCAAACTTCTTCAACATCTCCTTGATGTATTTGGTCTGAGAAATAAATATCCCTTTTCTCATTTGAGAAATCTGCAACCCTAGGAAGAAGGACAATTCTCCAAGCATAGACATCTAAAATTATTTTTGCATTTCTTTTGCAAACTTTTGATTCATTCTATCAACGCTACTTCCAAAAGTGATATCATCCACACAAACTACAATGATCAACATCTCTACACTGTCTATTTTGATGTAAAGATTGATTTCTACTATTCCTCTTTTGAAACCTTGTTGCTACATGTAATTGTCAAGTTTTGAATACCATGCTCTGGGATCTTGCTTTAATCCATAAAGTGATTTCGTTAATATGAAAACATAATATTCATTTTATGATAATAAGAATACTTTGGTCAATTCAATGTACACTTCTTGTTAGAATATAATGGATGTGCTAATTTTAACCATAGACAATATCACTATTGTCACCCAACCATAGGCCGAAGCCACCCTCGAGCACCTTAACCTTGACAGAGAATCATTCTGGAAGAAAACCCTAGGCTAGATAGCCAAAAAAAGGTGGCACATATTTCTCCAAGGATAGTGCACCAAGCAAGAGTAACAAGAGCTGATCAGAGAGTCCAAACCATAACCAAGAGATAGTCCAAGCCAAAACCAAAATCTGCTAGTTGCAGCAGCTGCAACAACAACTCTCCTCCAGATTTGCGCACAAACTGGCCAACTGCAGTGTGCATAAGTGTTGCTTCTGCAGTTCTGAGAATACTGGCCAGAATGAAGATTGGCCTATTGTATTTATACTAATTCTGGCAGACTGCCTGGGCCGACTTCTCATTCTGGGTACTAATTGTTTAGTATATAATATTTCCTTTAGCCGACTTCTCCTCTTGGAGGCTAATAACCTAATACAAGTCATTCTCTTGAGCTGACTTGTCTTCTAGGGTTATTAACCAATTAATTAAGGTTTCTTCTTGGTTCCTGGAATATTCTATTCTCGCCAGGTTTACACGTGGAGGTAAATACCTCCCGCAGCTACCATAATATCAACACTCCCTCCTAGCTAGGGAGGTATTGAAACTAATGGTCTTAAGAAAAAACATACCATTCACCTGGTAGCATCAACATAGTTGTATAAATTATCTCATGATTAGATCATGAGCACCATCATCACTATTAGTGTCATTAGTTGCATCATCTCTCGAAACCATACTCCATCTGAGTAATCAGACATGATGATGGATAAGTCACTCACTCCATAGAGTGACAAAAGAACCATTCTTCTAATCCAGACATATGTCTTAGAAGAATAAATGTCCCGGACCATTTTCCGTTTGGGGAATCTCTGTCCATTGATCATCCATCTAGCTGATAATCATTTCCAACATTACTGATAGTCTTCAAGGCAATTAGAACAATGTCATTCAATAGAGCACAACTATGTCTATCCATAGTAGTACACAACTACAATCCAGTGGTACACTGCCACACCAAGTAGCACACAGATACTTGATCAGTGACATATAGTCACAATCAGTGGAACACATCCACCACAGTAGTATACATCTACTTGTTAGAATATAATGGATGTGCTTGTTTTACCATCGACAATATCACTATTGTCACCCAACCATAGGCTGAAGCCACCCTCCGAGCACCTTAACCTTCACAGAGAATCACCCTGGAAGCAAACCCTAGGCTAGATAGCCAAACAAAGGGTGGCACACCTTTCCCCAAGGATAGTGCATCAAACAAGAGCTGATTAGATAGTCCAAACCCTAACCAAGAAATAGTCCAAGCCAAAGCGTAATCTGCTAGCTGCAACAGCTGCAACGACAACTCTCCTCCAAACCTACGCACAAACTGGGCAATTGCAATGCGCACAAGTGTTGCTCTGCAGTTCTGAGAATGTCTGCCATAATGAAGATTGGCCTCCTGTATTTATACTAATTCTGGCTAACTGCCTGGGCCGACTTCTCATTCTGGGTATCTGTCTATTCAGTATATATTATTTCTTCTAGTCTACTTCTTCTCTTGGAGGCTAATAACCTAATACAATTTATCCTCTTGAGCCGACATGTCTTCTACGATTATTAGCCAACTCATTAGGGTTTCTTCTTGCTTCCTGGAATATTCTATTCTCGTCAGGTTTACACGTGGAGGTAAATACCTCCCACAACTACCATAATATCAACACTCCCTCCTAGCTAGGGAGGTATTACAGGTAATGGTCTTGAGCACAAACATACCATTCACCCGGTAGCATCAACATAGTTGTATAGACTATCTCATGACTAGATCATGAGCACCATCATCACCATCAATGTCATTAGCTGCATCATCTCTTGAAACCATACTCCATCTGAGTAATTAGACATGATGTTGGATAAGTCACTCACACCATAGAGTGACACAAGAGCCATTCTTCTAATCTGGACATATGTCCTAGAAGAATAAATGTCCTGAACCATTTTCTGTCTGGGAAATATCTATCCATTGATCATTCATCTAGCTGATAATCATTTTCAACACTGCTGATAGTCTTCAAGGCAATAAGAATAATATCATTCAATAGAACACAACTGTGTCCATCCATAGTAGTACACAACTACAATCTAGTGGTACACTATCACACCAAGTAGCACACATGTACTTGATCATTGATGTATAGTCACAAACAATGGAACACATCCACCGCAGTAGTATACATCTACTGTCTAGAGACATATAGTCTTCATAACAATCATCTAATATCAATCTGCACAGAAACAATGTTATGATATAAACTGAATCATCTGGGCCATTCTTCCACTCACATCTGTGAGATATGGAAGAGCATCTACCCTCAGAAGGTAAAACATCAATGATGATCTATCTGGACTATTCTTCTCAAGCAAGGAAGAATAACTGTCTCGATTTCTGAGCCTGGACCATTCCCCACCCTAGGCCATTCCTCCGACACTAGACAAAGTGTAACCTGGAGAGAATGAGTCTGCTCTAAGGAATGTCTGTCCCTGATTGCTAAACCTGGACCATTCCCCACCCTGAGCCATTCCTCCGACACTAAACAAAGTGCAACCTGGAGAGAATGAATCTGCCCTAAGGAATGACTGTCCGGATCATTTCCTAAGGAAATGACTGTCCTACACCAACCTCCAAAACGGACCATTCCCCATGTTAACCACAATGGGAAATCGTTGTCCGGTGAGGCGGGCCAGTCTTCTTGAGTAACCCTCAAGAAGAGAGACTGCCCTAGACCATTCCCCGTGTTAACCACAATGGGAAATCGCTGTCTATGGTACATCAACAATCCATCGAACCATTTTCATTACGAAAATGACCATTCGATCTGGACCATTTTCCGAACTGGAAAATGCCTATCTGTCAGAAATTTCAAAGTACTTTCCGAATTGGAAAGGAACTGCTCATCCTGGACCATTTTTGAATTGAAAAATGATTGTGCATCAATCAATAACACATCAGTGCTCCCTCCCAACCTGGGAGTCATATCTTCCTTTTTCAATCAGGAAGTTGTCTCCACGAGCTCCAGCTTAAGTACGCAGACTCTTTCATCTTGGACAGAAGCTTTACCAAAATGTTTGCTTATTTGCTCATCTGTGGAGATATGTATTAGAGAACCACTTTCTCCTTTCCGGACTTCATCACGGATAATGTAATGCTTGATCTCAAATGTACTTCGGTCTAGAACACTGGTTTTCTCTAAAGGATTCATATAGCTCTGATCAATAAAGTATGTCATTGTTGGATACCTCTTTGGTTCCTGCTAGCTCACGACATCGTGGCAAGGGTCAAACTGGAACATATCCATGTGGCACTTCTTCTGTCATTATGAGATCTTTGTCATGGATTGGCAATCCATCATCCTGATCTTCCAAGTAATCATTATGATACAATATCTCTGTTTATAGAAAATCTTCACCATGCTTCTGCTGTGCATTAGAGGTTCTCCACCAAGTTGTCTTCTTCCATTTGTATACACGGGTATCTTTCTAGTATACCTCAAAGCCTCGAGGTTGCTCTTCATACGCTCTTTGTTCAATTTCTCTAGGGAACAATCTTTGCATTCATCTAATGTAGAACTCCAACCCATGGATATCGCGGATGATATAATGACTCATGTAGAGGTATGTCTGGTTTACTGGAACAAGTAATCATCATAGTCTTCTCCCTCCATCTAGGAGAACCTCTAGTTCTAGATTTCGCAATGCTTTCATTCATAAGTCTTCCATACACTTTTCTTCATCGCAACTTTTAGCTCCTCTGCTTGATTGCTTTTAGTGAGTTCATATCAGGTTAGTAATCTTGTGATTCTTAATACAACGACTGGTTGTTATGGCTTTTCTTTCTTTCTTGGAATCTTCATGTTCTTCCTCATGTTTCTCTTTAGCTTTTGGGTCCATGGAGTTTCTTATAGATTCCATGCCCTAGATATTCCACTTATTTCTTTCATCATAGGATCAAGGATGTGGATGGACAACCAGGGATACTTTAAGGCTTCTTTTTGAAGAAGACTTCTTCTAAGGTCGAACTGAACATGTATTGCTTTTCATGGCTGCTATCATGGATATATACTACATCATCTTCAATGGTTCATAGGATTAGCTCCCTCCTAATCCTTGCTTCATGTATGAGTGCATCATAATCAACTTCCTCCATAATCCACGCTTCCATCTGTATCCTTATTGCCTTCTGCAAGGTGTCATAAGTCTTTCTCCAATTTCTTCTTGATTGTTGACTTTTTCTTGTCTTTTACTTCTTCTCTTTTACTTCAATATTGATTCTGATTTCGACTTATATTGCAGCTGTTACTTATGTAATAACTTCCACATGAATTGTTTGATGTACTTCACCCTTTCATTTGCATTGTCTGACTTGTAGTCAATCCTTTTTGTTTCTTCCATGGGTATAGTTTCTCTTTGAACATTTTATCTTCTAAGAAGTAGATATGCAAGATATGTACAAAAAACATGGTATGTACAAGAACTGTGAAGAGTATTGTTACCTTGTCTTAGAAGAAGAAGACTGTTTTATTCTTCTTGGTCTTCTTTGTAGATTCCTTTTCTTCAACAACTGATGCTTCGTGTGTCCCCTTCCTTTTCTTTAGCTCGGGACAATGATTCTTGTACTGACCATACTTTCGACAGTTGAAGCATTGTATTTCTGACATGTCTTTCTCTTGATTTGGATTCTTCCTTGAACCAAACTTCCTTTTGTTCCTGAAATTCTTGAATCTTGCTGTAAAGGCTTGATCATCGTACTTCTTTTGGGGTTTCTCTTTTGCATTGATCCTTGATACTTCTTGAGCACAACAAGTCCAAATTTCTTCAAATGTAGAATACTCCTTTCTTGTGTTCATGCTTGCGGCAAATGCATCCCATGTCTTGGGAAGACCATTGAGTACTATGTTTACCAATTCCTTATCTGAAATGATCTCTTCAATAGCTTGTAGTTGATCTCTTAATTGGGAGATTCTCACAAAGTATGATGTTATGCTGTCATCATCATTCATCTTCATGTCCCAGAGCTCATTCTTCAGACTCATTACTTGTCCAATGTTTCTGATTGAGAATAGGTTTGTTAGGGCATCGTACATCTTCTTCGATGAGTCAAGATGGGAGATGTAGTGTATCAAGTGGTCTTTTATAGAGTCCACTATGATACTCATGGCATTGATATCATCGTCTTTGAACTTTTCCATAACTGCAATGTTCTGTGGTTCTTTCTGTTTTCCTTATTCAAACTCTGGTTTCATGATCTTTCCTTTCACGATATCCAACACTTTGTTCTTGGAAAGAATGAGGTCAATCCTTTTCTTCCACGCTCTGAAGTTAGAAGCTCCACCTAACTTGTTTTCTGACTTGATGGAGTAGGTCATGGCTTCTTTGACTTGGTCAACCCTAGATTTGACCGAAAACTCAAACTTGACGTCTTGGCTTGCTG
>JASDQU011100617.1:1061-12069 GCA_032191745.1 Picea mariana | reverse complement strand
GATACTGGTGTCTGTTACCTCCACTGGAATGAGGGTTACTTTGATTACTCCCTCTTCCTTGGTAACCTCTGCTTCTTCCTCTGCCTCTCCCTCTGCTGAAAGAGAATTGAGTTTTGAAGGCATTGGAGATTGACTCATCTGTGAGATGAAGTCTGGTCTCATGTGTCACCAGAGAACCAATTAATTCGTCTGTTGAAAATCTTGATAGATCCTTGGATTCAAGGATTGCTGTTACAACCATTTCGAATTTCTTGGGTAAACTTTTGAGAATTTTCTCAACAATTTGTTGATCAGTGATGTCTTCGCCAGTCAATCTGATCTGGTTCACGATTCCCATGACTCTGGTCATGAACTGATCCACGTTTTCGGACTCTGTCATCCTTAGAGTCTCGAATTGCGTCCTCAAGATCTGCAATTTGACTGTTTTGACCTTGTCATTTCCTTGATAGGAAGATTTAAGAATGTCCCAGGACTGTTTTGAAGTACCAGTGCCTGTGATTTTTGAGAAAATCGAATCATCCACAGAATTCTGAATACAGAATTTCGCTTTGTTTTCTTTGGTCCTCAGTGTTGCCTGAGAAATTCGCTGTGGATTTGTCATGGCAGCAAGGGCGGCTGGATTTGGTTCCACATATCCGAGATCCACTGGTTCCTAGCACTCTTGTGCTTGCAAGAACGACCTCATTCGAAGAGACCAAAACTCGTAATTCTTTCCCAGAAGAATCGAACCCTGAGTTGGTCCTAAACTGCTAGACGACGCCATAATTTTTTTTTTCAGAAAATACAGAGGGGAATTTTCGAATTTTACCTCCGATCGTCGAAATGCTTATTTGACGATGGCCGAAGGGAGATTATCGGGCTTGAATTGGCCCTTAGTCTCCTTGCAATGTGACCACGTGCTTTAATGTTAAGGCGCTACGGGCTTTTCCCATTTTTTTTGCCTTTCAATTTGCCGAAACGCGAAATTCGCCTTTGGACAAATTAACGGTCCAGATCGTGCTGTGATCTGACGGTCCAGATCTTATTGGGATATTGCGACTCCACAAGTCGAGATTTCTCCTGTGCGCTTCAAACGACCAAACGTCATGCACCTTCTTGCTGATCTAACGACTGTCGGGCCTTTGCGCAAGATCTGACGGCTGAAATACTTTCTCCTTTTCCGCGCTCTCCTCATCCCTTCTGAACTAGTTTCCCGCGTTGGATGTGTTCACAGGATGAATCTTGCGGCTTCAATGGCGGTTCTTTGCACCTGAGACGCGTTCTTTTCGCCTGTGGAAGAAAGATTCGTGAATATTTCAAATATTTGGAAGAAATACATGAATTCTTTGTTTACTGCTTCAATCTTTGACAGATTAGAGCAAATTTCGAAAAACTTTGAACGATTGTGCCTTCTGCAGCAATCTTTAGCGAATTTGAACGAATTCTTTGAATTCTTCAAGAGTTCTCGCCTCCTGCAGCTCTTCTTCGTCAATCTTTGACGATTCTTGAAAGATGTGCAAGAATCTTTAAGGTTTCTTCTTTCTCGATCTTTGCTTCCTTGATCTTTCTAGCGTAGTACGCTCTGCGACCTCGCGTGAGTTTCTTACGGCAATCTTTAGAGAGTATTACAAACAACTTTCCAAACCTTGTGAAAAAACTGTGTCGTGTGCTCTCAAGATTTGTGAGGCTCTGCTCTGTGAGGATCGTGTTGCTCTCCGGACTGTGTGAAGAGTCTTACTGCTGAAGCTCTGATACCATGATAAACTGTGAAGAAATGTAGAGAGAAAAAGTAGAACAAAAAATAGTGTATTAGAATGAAAAGAAGAACTGAAGAGATTACATCTGAAGCTATTACAATGAGGGAAATAGCTGAGCTAAATAGACTCAAGCAAGACAAAAATAGAAAGTACAGTTGTCCAGTACAGCTGGCAGTGTACAGTCAAACTGTTGAGGGTACAATATATTTAACATTAGCCACTGATCAACAACGTCAACACACAGGCCAAGCAATTTCAGCCAGCGCGTGAAGTATTTTTCTCCCGTAAACTTTTGTGCATCTTGAATAACAGAGAGGAGCGAGTTTAAATGACTCCTTGAATGAGTCAAAGGTGGGGATTTGGATGTCTAGATCTGACATGAAATTTGTCTGTTTCGAATTGAAGATCATTGGAATTTAAAGCAGACACACAAAGACTTTGCAGTGTTTCATAGTAAACAAAACAAAGCTCAGATACCAATTGATAAAATATAACACAAGAATATCATGACAAGATGTTTGGCCAAAAGTTCAACATCCAGGTTCAACATCCAGGTTCAAGAGTTTTAATATGAAGACTTGGAGATGATAATAGTTTATATTTCATAGTTGGTATTATTGTTCCCAATAATGATTGAGAAATGTTAGTTGCTTATTCATATACAAACATGAAATCCTAGTATACCATTTTTTTATATTTCACATACTATGATTTAAGTGTGTTTATAGATTCTTATTTTGCCTCCTCCTACCTTATCTCTAAGAAGATATAAAGCTCTAGCAAGAAGATAAGATGAGATGGTTTTATTATTGTATTATATATTTGTTTCATTAAAATGAATACAACAAATAATAGTAGAGAATGTGGCTTGAGGTTTTTCACCAAACTTCTTTTGTTATATTTTATCAATTTGAACTTCTAATCTTACATAACTTCTTTTTTTCAAATATTTAAGATAAATAAATAGTGTTTATTTATTAAAATGACAATTTTATTATCATATTATAAGTAAAAGCTATTAAAATGTAATATAAATTTAATGTAATTATTCAATTAGCGAACAAGCAATGGTCTGGCTTTCCAAGATAGACTGTACAGGTGGGTAACTATAGAGAGGCTAGTGTGATGGGGCCGGGCTCTGAAGGACACCCCTTCCTATAAATGAATGAAGTGGGTAGGCCTTCACAGGTGGGTTAATTAGCCAAACGACAACGAACTGGCTATGGTCTGGCTGGCTTTCCAAGATAGGTAGACTGACTGTTCATGAGGCAAGTTATGCTTTAGTGCCTATATATGTACGGAAGGTAGGGTATTTGAACAAACTAAACATTCAATGGGAAAGGAGGAAGGTAGGGTCCCTGAACAGACTAAACATTCAATGGAAAAGGAGGGGAATTGAATATGAATTTAAAGTTTTACATGTTATTTATCTTTATTTATTATTTATTTATTATTATTATTATTATTAAATAAGTAAAATGAGTAGCAAAATATATACAATGTAATATTTGTATATAGTTTAAAGAAAAAAGTTAAAATAATTATAAAATACTTAAAATTTGTAATAATGTATTACTTGTACATATTCTAAGTAAAAGAAAAGTGATAGTAGCTACTTCATACCTTTAAAAGTTAAAGTAATATTAGATAAATCTAAATGTGAATAACTAACTATTAACAATATCATAAATATAAATTATAATATTCAAAACTTTTTTAAAATAAATTGGTAAGTATTTAAATTTCAAACATTATAACTTTGTAAAATACAATTAGAATTTATTCATCATTTAAAAAAAAAAACTAAAACTTTAAAAAGGAAATGGACAATCAAACTTATATTATAATAAAACCAATAAAATATAAAATTGTCTTCCCTATTAAAATAAATGCATTTCCTCTAATATTTTTCCTACTCCACCTTATTAGAATAGTTGGACTTGTTATCCTCACCGTGATATAGTAAGAATATCTATGGAAACTTGATTTAATACCAATATCTATAAAAATGTTCAATTCAAAACATATCTAGCATATTAATTAAAAAAATAAATAATATATTCAACAAATTCATAACAATGCATATATTTAAAATCATGATAAATTAGATTTTAAAAAATGAAAAACTAATTAATAAATTATAAAAAACTATACAATATTATTATATTTATATTATATTGTGTTTTAATGTAACTCAAATTTCTTATAACTTGTAAAATATTTTAATATTCCATTAATTATTGATAAATTCAATAAATAAACACACTTAAAAAAACTATAAATTACCTACACATTCTATGAAACCATGTTTCATAACTATCATAGAGAAAGCACATTCTAAGTGTTTCATAGCTACCACAAATAAATTGAATGCGGTGAGAAAATGTCTTCAAATGGTTTTTGGAGTGTATTTGAAATGCGAGCTTCATGGAATTCTTTTTATTTTTTTAAGGCCATTATGGTTTCATCTTTAAGTCCACTATGGTTTCACATTTCCACTAAGCTCTTAGCCAAAACAAAAGGAAATATTAATGGATTTTTGTGTTTTTTTGGCAATGAATTAACATGGTCTTATGAAAAATCTCAGGTAGGTTATTAAGCATTTTAAATGTTGGAAATTGTAATTACAAGTCGGTGAGATCTTCATGTTTCTGTCGATTTGTCTGTCAGTCATTTTTTCAGTAGTTTTTTAGTCAGTCGAATTGTCAGTCATTTAGTTTGATAGTCTGCAAGTGCAAAGTCGCACGTTTACTCAAAAGTCAGTCGACCAACGGTGAAGTTATAAATGGAGCCGATGTCTATCTTCTCGAGTTCAGTTAAGTGGTTGAAGAGTCAGTCATATTAATGGTGGTGTTTAATTTTAAGTCAGTGTTAGCTTCTGTAGGACGTCTCAATCGGATTCCATATAAGTCTGAGTCATCTAGTTAGTCGATGATGCTAGAGGATGCACATAGATGCACAACAAAGAGGTGGAGAGAACAACCGAGAACCAACAACAACGGAGGAGTGTAAGAATTATGAGTCTGTAAATTTAGCAGAAGAAGTCATTGAAGTCGAAGCTCATCTTTGTCATTGTATTTTGTATTCGCGCACAATGCCAAAGATCATTAATATAAATCATTTTGTGTATTGATAAGTTTATGTCTTATTTATGATTTTATGTGTTAAGTACAACACTGTGTTATTATTCATTTATAAATCATTTCATTAAGTGTATGTATTCACAGCGCACAACAAACTGAGTAGTCTGTGCACTGCACAGTGGTTTTGAGAACTTTGTTGCATAGCCTTTTGGTGCGCGATATTCTTAAACCGCGTTGCGCAGAGTAGATGACGCATACCATCGGCCATTTGCATTCGATCTCAAGATCTGATATCAGAGAAGGTTCTATCAGAACAATCTTATTAGAGAAGAAACTCTATTGAAAGTAAAATATGGCTTCTACCTCAAATCTACAACCTCCCACTTTTACAGGCAAGAATTATGAGATGTGGTCCTTGACCATGAAGGCTTTGTTCCAAGGTCAATATGTATGGGAAATAGTCGAGAATGGCTATGTGGAACCAATATATTAGGAAACATACAATTCCCTCACACAAGTTGAGAAAGATGTCTTGAAAGATCAAAGAAAGAAGGATGGAAAGGCGTTGTTTTACATACATCAAGCCATACATGAGAGCATACTTCCAAGAGTTGCATCGGCAAAGCAAGCCAATGAAGCATGGGGCACATTACAAACCTCTTGTTAGGGTATGGACAGAGTAAAGACTGCAAAACTGCAGATTCTTAGAAGATATTTTGAAACTATGTCAACGAAAGATTCAGACACAATATGTTCATTCTACACCTATGTCATTGGACTGATAAATCATATTGAGTCTCATGGTGAAACCATAGAAGACAAAAATGTTGTTGAGAAGGTACTTACGAGTCTTCCTCCTAAGTTTGATACTCTTGTTGTGACTCTAGAAGAGAGAAAAGACTTGAGTTAGTTCAGTCTAGATGAATTGCAAGCTTCCCTCATCAATCATGAACATAGATTATATAGGTTAAATATGTCATTAGAGAATTCATTTTCCACGTAGTCATGTATAAGCCGGGGAAGAGGAAGTGGGAGAGATAACTCTAGAAGTAGAGGAAGAAGTTCTGATAGAAGTGGATGTAGTAGAAATCCTGGAAATACTGGTGGAAGAAGTCAAAACCCAAGTACCAGTTAGACAAGTTGTCAAAGAACTGACAAATCAAAGATTTGGTGCCATTACTGTAAAAAGTATGGACATTGTGCATATGAGTGGAGGAAGAGACAATACAATCATAACAAACAATGTCAAGATCATTCACATAGTGCAAATAACCAAACTCGCCCTATGTTTATGGAGGGCGTCGTAGAAATGCCTATAGTATCACCAGTTGAATGAAATATTTCTCAAGAAAGTCCATGTGACATATGGTATTTAGATTCAGGGTACAGTAACCACATGACAAGAAACATAGAAGTGTTTTCTAGTTTGGATGAGTCAATCCAAACCAAGGTCACACTTGGAACAGATATCCAAGTCATTGTCTTAGGCAAAGGAAATATAAACATTTTAACCAAACAAGGAGAAAAAAAAGTTATGTATGATGTATATTATGTTTCTGGTCTAAAGCATAATTTGATGAGCACATGACAACTGTTGCAAAAAGGATACAGAATCTACATGGAAGATAGTCACTGTGTGATCATTGACAAATTCCCAAGATATCTTCTAATTTAAAAGATTTAGATGACAAGTAACAGGATGTTCCCATTGACATTGAAGCCAACCAAGAAAAAAAATGCAGCGCAAACTGTTGATAATGGAAAAAGTGTGGAGTTAGACATTGCATTTACAGTGGAAAGTGTGCGCAGTATCAAGAAAGGAGAAGATGGTGCAAATATGAAGGCAACATTCCAATATGAAATACAGGATGATTCCTCGATATGGAATTTCAGATTTGGACATTTGAACTTTGGAGGTCTAAAGCTACTACACACAAAGGAGATGGTAAAAGGCTTACCATTGATTGAAAAAACAGAAAGGATATGTGAAGGCTGCATATTTGGCAAGCAACACAGAGAATCATTTCCAGTTGGAAAGTCTTACAGAGCAAAAGCTCCACTGGAAATAGTTCACTCAGACATTTGTGGACCAATGAAAAATCTATCTATAGGAGGCAGTACTTATTTTCTAACATTCATTGATGATTTCTCAAGAAGGACATGGATTTATTTCCTAAAGCATAAATATGATGCATTGGGTTGTTTTTAGCAGTTCAAAACACTTGTGGAGAAACATAGTGGTTATTACATCAAGTGTCTAAGAAGTGACAGAGGAGAAGAATACATTTCAAGAGAATTTAAGAACTTTTGTAAAATTCATGGGATCTACAAGAAATTTACCGTGCGATACACACCACAGTAGAATGGTGTGTAGAATGGTGCGAAAAAACAAAACCATCATGGAAATGGTGCACAATATGTTGACAACCAAACATTTGTCAAATGAGTATTGGGATGAGGTAGTAGAAACTACAGTATACATCTTGAATAGATGTCCTACAAAGAGTGTGAAAATAAATTTCCTCAAGAAGCCTCGACAGGATCAAAGCATAATGTGGCACACTTAAATTTTTTGGGTTGCGTTGCATACGCACATGTTCCAGATGAACTAAGAAGGAAGTTGGAAAAAAAAGGAAAAAAATGCATATTTATTGGGTATTCTAAAGAAACAAAAGGATACAAGTTGTATGACCCTGTCGCAAGAAAATTCATACTCGATTGCGATGTTCAGTTCGTGGAGAATGAAGCATGGGATGAAAGCATAACAAAGATAGTAAAAATTATTGACGCGATGGAGCATGATGACACAGAATATGAAGTGGTTCAAATACCATGCACAACTCAATGCGCAGTCCCATCTACATCTGGCACTACAACACAAATTACCACACATAATACTCTAGTAAGAACAATATGTGTGCAGTCTACACCTACAGCGCAGTAAACACCAACAAGAAGTCCAAGTAGTTCTACATCTCCAGATCCAACTTTAGTTAGTTTGGTACCAAGAAAGACAAGAAGTTTGTGCAACATCTATAATGAATACGCAACAAATTCATTTTAAGTTTTTCTTTGTTTTCACAAATAAATTATCAATTAACCTTTGAAGAAGCTGTCAAAGATGATGTATGGGCACAAGCCATGGATGAAGAAATCATATGCATAGAGAACAATCAAACATGGAATTTGGTTGATGTACTTGAAGAAAAGGATGTTATAACTGTTAATTGGATTTATAAAACCAAACAAGATGCAAAAGGAAATGTATAGAAGTACAAGGCAAGATTAGTTGCAAGAGGCTTTACACAACAACCTGGAATTGATTTCAATGAAACATTTGCACCAATTGTTCACACGAACACATTTAGAACCATGTTAGCAATTTCCACGCAATACAAATGGCCAGTTTATCAGATGGATATAAAGTCAACATTCTTGAATGGAAACTTAGAAGAAGAAGTATATGTGGAACAACCACAAGGTTATGAGGTTCCAGGATAAGAAGACAAAGTATATATAGATTGAAGAAAGTACTGTATGGATTAAAACAAGCTCCGAGAGCTTGTTACAGTCGCATAGATTCCTATCTCACACAGAATGGATTTTAGAGAAGTGAAAATGAGCCAACACTGTACATCAAATCAAATCAGCAAGGTAACATATTAATTGTTTGCTTATATGTAGATGATTTTATTTTTATAGGTAATTTTGGCATAGAAGAATTCAAAACAGTCATGAAGGATGAATTTGAAATGACTGATTTGGGGTTTATGAGATATTGTTTTTGGAATAGAAGTGCACCAGTCCAAAACTAGTATGTTTATCTCACTGACTAAGTATGCACATGAAATATTGAAAAGATTCAATATGGTGAATTCAAAAGCAGCACCAACACCTGTCATAACAAGATTGAAGCTAAGCAAGGAAGATAAAGGGTCCAAAGTGGATCCCACACTGTTTAAAAGACTGGTAGGTAGTCTTATGTATCTCACAATGACAAGACCTGACATTATGTATGGAGTGAGCCTAATTTCAAGGTTCATGGAAACTCCAAAAAAATCACATTGGAAAGCAGGAAAGAGAATTATGAGATATGTGAATGGAACAATAGATTTTGGCATTAAGTACTCCATTTCAAAATATTTTAGACTCATTGGATACACTAATAGTGATTGTGGAGGCAACATTGATGATAGGAAAAGTACCTTTGGGTACACATTTCATTTTGGAACAAGTATGGTATCATGGGCATCAAGGAAACAACCCATAGTGACACTTTCTTTAGCAGAAACAGAGTACATCGTAGCTACAAGCACAACTTATTAAGCAGTATGGATGAGAAGAATGTTAAAATATTTTTTGCAGGAACAACATGAACAAAAAAAAGTATTCTGTGACAACAATTCAACCATCATATTATCAAAGAATCATGTGTTTAACAAGAAAACCAAGCATATTGATACAAGGTATAATTTTATCAAAGAATTGGTGAACATCAAAGAGATCTGCTTAGAGTTTTGCAGGTCAAAAGAAAAAGTTGCATGCATTTTCACAAAGGATTTGGCAAGAGATGCATTTCACAATCTGCACAGTAGTCTGGGGGTCCGCGTAGTAACAAATGAGTGACAGTAAAATTGTAAACTCAATTTTTGATGTAATTTTATCTTGTAATCCCACCTACTTTTAATTAAGGGGGAGTGTTGGAAATTGTAATTACAAGTTGGTGAGATCTTCACATCTTCGTCGATTTGTCTGTCAGTCATTTTTTTCAGTATTTTTTCAATCAGCCGAATTGTCAGTCAGTCAGCCTGATAGTCTGCAAGTGCAAAGTCACGCATTTACTCAAAAGTCAGTCGACAAATGGTGAAGTTATAAATGGAGTCGATCTCTATCTTCTCGAGTTCAGTTAAGTGGTTGAAGAGTCAGTCATATTAATGGTAGTGTTTAATGTTGAGTTAGTGTTAGCATCTGTAAGAAATCTCAGTCAGAGTCCATATAAGTCCGAGTCATTTAGTTAGTCGATGATGCTAGAGGATACACATAGATGCACAATAGAGAGGTGGAGAGAACAACCGAGAACCAACAAAAAATGAGGAGTGTAAGAAGTCAGAGTCTGTAAATTCAGCAGAAGAGTTCATTGGAGTCGAAGCTCATCTTTGTCATTGTATTTTGTATTCATGCACAACGTCGAAGTTCATTAATATAAAACATTTTGTGTATTGACAAGTTTATGTCTTATCTCTTAGTTTATGTGCTAAGTACATCACTGTGTTATTTCACATTTACAAATCATTTCATTATGTGTGTGCATTCACAATGTGCAACAAACTGAGCAGTCTGTGCACTACGCAATGGTTTTGAGAACTCTGTCATGTAGCCTGTTTGGTGCACATTATTCTTAAAATGTGTTGCGCAGAGTAGACTGCACACACCATCGACCCTTCGCAATCGATATCAAGATTAAATAAGATATATATGGATGGATACTTAGAATAATGGAGAATTATTTGCGGACATTAGTTGAGTTTGTTTCAAACCATTTCAACCGTAGGACATCTTATATATACATTGTAAATCTCATTGATTAATGGAACGAAGATTGGCTTTGCTTCCCCGGTCTCCAGGTGGTGGGAGTCAGTTTTCATTCTTTGTTTCTTAAGTTGGTATCAGAGTTGGAGGATCGTTGTCCATAGTGAGTGGATCACAGAGGCGGATCGTTGTCTATCCTAGAGATCAACCCATGAGATATTAATCGATGTCTATTCTGTGAGGAGGCAGATCGCATGGAGAGGGAGTTTGTGTGAGAGGGCGTCTGTGTGAGAGGGCGTGGAGAGCCTTCCCATATCAGAATGCCTCCATTGCTGGTCTGTGGGGTCGTTGTCAGAGGATCTGCATTCGCTGTCAGAGGACTACCTCATCGCTGTGGTTGGATTGTTGAAGGCTCGTTCATTTGGGAGAGGAGCCGCGCCAGAGCCCGCACTGAGGCCGAGTGATCTAGGTGGATATCGGTGGCCACCCACCTTTTCCAACTATCTCAAAACAAGTTTTTGGCAATTTTGGCAATTTATTATTTTTAGCAGTTTTTAACTTCTAGGGCCATTTTGAGGCCCTAAACGATGTTTTTTGGGAAAACAGGTTTTCAATATGAAATTTCCTTCCATATTTCTCCTAAAATTAATCTCCTCTATG
>JASDQU011100616.1:0-26787 GCA_032191745.1 Picea mariana | reverse complement strand
AAAAAAAAAAAAAAAAAATGTAATATGAAATATTTCTTTATTGAATGAAAAACTCTTATAGGTATAGGTGAATAAAATTATGTATTTGGAAAGTGAGGAGAGATATACTCATTTTATATGGAAAATCTATATATAATTAAGATCTCTCAAAATATTTTTATTTTTTTAAATAGAAAAAATTTATAAATAATCCATATTAAAAGAACTATCAACAAAAGTTTGAATCTTTTTAATATTAGAAAAAAAAGAATTATGTTCAAGTTGAGCTTAAGGAGGAAAAGAGGTCCTACAGAAATAGAAGGACAAAGCTCCTCCAAATTTCACAAGTGGAAATAAGATGAAGGCAGTGCTCCTATATATATTGTTAAGTGTTATGTATGTGAAAGTTATTTGCATTTTAAGAGTATATGTGAAACATGCCACTTATAAGTCAAGTTGAAATATTATTTTTGTAATTTGTTGGAAGTTTTTTGATGTTTTTTCATAAAACTATCTTGTCTTGCAATGATAAAAGAATTCGCCTTATATAATTTATTGTATGCTTCAATTTTTGCCTCTAATTAAAAAAATGATAAGATTGTTATTAAAGGATACTCATTTTATCAATTTGTAACATATTATAAAAAAATCATATAAACAATGAATATATCATCATATTAAAAGTTTAAGATAAAGATTAATAATAAACCAAGATAAAATATACTAAAAATTATATAATAAATAATTAAATTTATTAAATACTTAAAAGAAAAATAATAAATTAAATTAAAAATTATATAATAAATAATTAGATTTATTAAATACTTACGAGAAAAAATAGAGAAATTAATGTAAGATTTTAATGAAAAAATGAGATTTTATCATTTTTAATATCAATTTAATAATCACCTATCTCCATATTTGAAAGATTCAAACTAAAAATTTCAATATTTAGTAATTAAAATATAAAAATATAAAAAAATAAAATTATATATATGATAGCATGTAATTGTAATATAAAATAAAATACAAATACATATATTAATTTTATGTTTTTTTTTTTTTTTCGTTAAGTTGTCTGGACTTATTGGCTGTGGGATTAACCTATGGCTTGAGAAACCGTGACTTAGGGGCATTTAAGTCGTCACACTTGGCCCGAGCCACACCAACCCTTAACATGGTTGGATTTTTTTGTCCCCGCAGGTTTCGAACCGGTGACTTTAACAACACAGAGTGACTTAACAACACACTCTGTCACCAACTGTCCTACACCTTGGGGACATGTTTATTTAATTTATTAATACCCACAACAAAATCAATATTTAGTTTGACAAAATGAATTTAAACACAACGGGAGAGATTAATCATGACTTAATCTTTCTATTCCATAGGTTATGATTGAAGTTATTTGTATGCTCTAATTATAGGACTTAAGGTTTTTTGGGCCAATTTTCACCCATTAACTTGGCTTAGTCCTAAAAAGTCATCCAAATGATGTTTGGATTTATTATCATCCTAGACGTAAATGATTTTACCTATCACCACATTTGGAATGACACTCTCCCACACAATTGATATATATATATATATATATATATTGAAGGTTTATACCAAACTTGTGTAAATGCGATACTTTGAAGATAATATTTGATGTAGTTCAATCATTTTATCAGCTAGCATACTCCTATATGAAGAATGAAAATGCTGAAATAATTTAAGGATGTTCTCATTTTAATAAAGGATCAAAATATTGTAGTTAAAATTATCTTTTTCCTTTCTACTTTAATGATGACTCAACAATCAATGAGAAACTTGTAAAAGAAAAAAGAAAGATTTTTAAGAAGAAAATAAAATTAAAGTCTAAATTTATCATTTCATTTTACCAATACAAAGAGTCAACTATCAACCAGTTGTAGGCCACAAAAAATAATATATAGGGACATTTTTATTAATACTTTTGGAAAATTCCGTTCTCATGGTCAATACTTATTCCAATCTCACTCCTGATTGTGAATTATATAGTGTTACGACGTCTTGAATATAATGTCGTCGAGTCAACCTTTTCCACCATATTTATTTCAGGTTATGTAAAAAAATGCACGATATTGCATTAATTGCATTGAGAAAGAAAGAAAGAGCACACTTAGATGCTTTGCCAATATAATTTTTTTTAACTCTTCCCAGATCAATAAACTTATTCAAAATACAGTACCATCTGTACATATTGCATCTGTGAATGTCCTTCATAATTATGTGCTATGTACTACATCTATTTGTCCTTTATATATGATGGATTCCTCTTATTTCTTATAGTGTACGGAAATGCTATGGGTGTTTGCAAAAAAAATAAACACAATAATTTACCTACTTTTTTCCGAGGAAATGGACTCACAGAAAATCCTCTGAATACTTCCCCATGTTCCATGGATGGTAAACATGATAAACCATTGGCCCTGATAATGAGACCTCGCCACAGGGGAATCAAGAGAGTCAAACCTGTGACCAACAACAAGCATGATAAACTCACATCTAACTCTTCCACAATTTACATACTTAAAACCATTCTTCTATCATTTTTCTTACTTTTCTTCACACCACCCTTTCATTACTATACACACCACCCTTTTATTGTTTCAACATTCCCATTAACTCATTTAAAAAGTATGGTAATTATAAGTTTATATTACATTTGTAATAGGTTTCTCCTCTGCCAACCAACATACTCATTCACTCAATTTTATTATCTTGTGATTTACAAATCATTGATGTGACCAAAAAGTTAATTTGTAAAGAGAATAATGTCTAGGTTTAGAAGACATTATTGGTATAGTTGTTGACTCCTTGTGATAATGTTTAGATTTAGAAGTCATTGATGTGATAAACATATAGTTTTGAAGGACAATGAACCATATTTTCAAAATAAACAATTTTTTTTAATATAAATTATTATTTTTTAAAGTTGTGTTGGAATGTGTATGTAATGTTAATATATTTAGCTGAAATTCAAAATATAAATATGAGAAAATTTATTATAATAATAAAAAGTTAATATAAATTTATTTTAATTGATATTAACAAAATTGTATTTCTAAATGATGAACTATTATTAAAAAAATTAATAGAAATCAAATATGAGTAAATAATAAACTTTTACATACTTATTTTTATGGGAAACTAATTTAAGTTAATACTAATAAATTTTTACATACTAGATTATGATTCAATTCACATCATAAATAATAATAATAATTTATTTTTAAGGCCACGATCAAATCATACTCCGCGCAACCATTTGATTTCTAAAGTCTAAGGAGGTACACATACCCTACCTCCTCTGGATTTGAATGTATAACCTCCAAGGAGGAAACACATATTCTTAACAATTAGGCCCACTCATGTTAATTTAATTTTAATTTCATATAATTAATTTATTATTATAAAAAATCATTTTACTTAATAACCAAATTGATTTTAGATTTATATATTTAATTTGTTATTATAAAAATGTTTTTCTTTGACTTTGGTTTTAAAATTAAATGAAAATTGAAGTAAAAACACTTTTTAAAATAGTAAGTCAAATACATAGTTATTTTGGAATGATTTGTATTAGGAGAAGTCTAAATGTTATAGGATTTGGATTTTTTTTGGCAATCGTCACTAGGATCCGACTATATAATTTTTGGCCAAATTGCAATTTCTCATTATTAAAATTGCATTTTTGAATGCATAAATGGATTCAATGCATTCAAAAATTCCTATTGCACCTGAATTGTGCAATCTCAACAATTTATATATGTGATTCTAACAAATTTTCAAAACATTTAGCTAGATTTTGAGCAAAAATGATTGGAAACATATGACCATAAAAATCCAAATCGTAGCATGTTTAGAATACACTATTCCTATTATCGTAAAATCTCATCTCATTTAGGTAATAACATAAATATACAATTCAAAAATATTATCAACTAGTAACTGGGGCAAGTCCAATGACAGGGAAAAAATTATCATGGTTCTTGGGCCGACCCTTAACCATCAACAACAAGTTCAAAATTAGATTATAATTTTCTAGTTATCATTGTCAAGTTCAATTAGCTTTTCAACATTATAAATTGCAAAAACAAATGCAAGAAACTTATCATTTTATTTAATAGGCAAATGAAATGAGCAATGTTGAATAAAATAAGTATAAGAAACTTATAATTTTATTTAGTGGGCAATTAAAACTAGCGAGGTTAGTGATATTGTAAATTTAAGTATTCCACACACACATGGATGTAGGGCTCTCAAGCACTTCACAGGAGATAGATCCCACTTGAATTAAAAAACATTTTGTTGCTCTCAATATAGAGAGAGAAAATACTTTTCCATGATCCATGGATGGTAAATGGGGTAAATCGTCGATGCCTAAGCTTCAGATCAAGAGAGTTGAACCCGTGACATTCCCAACTTGGAGGAGAGACCTCACGTCTCACTCATGTCCACTTGAATTGACCCTTAGGACTCATGGATAAATTGTAGATATGCCTTTATACTTTAGTGTTTAAGCATCTAATATCTATTAAGAAGAGGGATGCTATATTGCATTCTATACAAACTAAACACATATTATCATTTTTTTAATAATATTATCTTAACTGTCACGTCCCCATATGATGTCTGCCCAAATATTGTGATCGTGCACCTCTTGAGGGAGTGCGATACTGCGATGTTTCTCACTTGGCTGCTAGGAAACACCAAGGAGACTTCGTTAGAACTACGCCTCTTCACCTAGAGCATACCCATACTCCATTCTAGGCTACGAGTGAGTCACACTCCTACTTTAGTGGAACTCTTATATACTTAGACAATTTGTTAACAGTCTTAACATTTAATCAATTAAGAATACATCCATGAAATGAAGAGAACACTTGCGAAACAGACAAGAGACACACATATATAGTGTGGGTGGAATAAAATGTTCCTAACACTCGACTAAGTCTTATTATTGTGAAACAATTACAATATGATCACTACTGTCCTAGATTACAACTTGGGTAAAGTCACATGACTTGCATCACCTCACAAAGACACCCATATACATATTCATCACACCAAGACTCATTCATCATAATAACTTTCACAACTTCTACAGAGCACCTCGAACGTGTGTCCACCATAGACTCATCGTCTCTTCTTTGTCACAAGACTTTGTACAAACCTGCGGTTCTGTCTCATAGCATGCCTTTCTCAGACCTACAAAAAGATTTCACCAAACTCTGTCCACATAATCACCTCAAGACAACACAATTCCTCCCATGTGGAGTGACTTGGCTCCTTGAGGGAGCTCGTCCCTCTTCATCCAAGTCTACCTCAGAATTGCAAAGCTTCTCTTCCTCTCCTTGTGGTGAAANAGGTGTGTCGTGCCCATCCATGAATCATCACACCCAAATGAATCACCATACCCGTTCACAGACCTGGTGCACTAAAACGAACTTGTATTCCCATCAACCGCTGCGTCCCTTGGGACCGACGTGCCCCAACCTTGGTGTGCTCCTCATGTTGACGCGTCCCTTCTCTTGGTTTCTTCTGCCCCATGCTTCTCCTCATGCTTGGGCAAGCGCCTTGGCGCATTAGCATGCCCAAGGTACCCACTTTCCCTAATAGTGCGACTCTTGGGTGCCAAAGAAACCCCAAGTTCCATATCCTTGAGGACTTGGGAAAGGGTCTTCTCACCCTTCTAGCTGAAGAACTTACATCCTCCCCTACCTCAAGTTGTTTTTGTCCCCTACAACATCCACAAAATCTGCGATCTCCAAGTCTCCGCCCAAACTCGTGCCCCCATCGCAACTAAGTATACTGGAAACCCCAAGTTTTTGTAAACCCCAAATTCTACCAAGGTGGAAACCCTAAGTTTCCTTGTGAAGTGGAAACCCCAAGTTTCCAACTCACACTACAATCATCCACAACCTATGCAACCATCCACACTTCCCTTTGCCCAAAGTTGTGTGCGACTATTCTGTCTACTACAATGGAAGGACATCTCTTCCACAATTCTATCCACAATGCCCAAGCTTCCATGATCATTATGCGACTATCACACTATGCTTTGTTGTTGTTGCAACCTTATGAAAAATGTCGAAGTGTTGAAATCTTGTGAACTTGCTACTACATCCATACTTCAACCAACTCTGGCATGTATTCACACACTGATATCCCTCGTGCCTTGTGTTAACACTCTGTAAATTTGTTCGGCTGATAAACAGACGACGAAGGTAACTGTTTCAACCAACTTTGAGACCTGAAACTAGCCTTTTGGATATGGAGAGGGCTCTCTCGGGAGACACGATCTCAGCGCGAGATATGGATTTAAAGCTCTTGGCTAGATTTAATACCTTTGAAATAATGGGTTCTAGTTATATTGGCGCAAGAGAGTAAGACTTTGGGCTATGGAGTTGATTCGAGAAAACGACAGAAACAAATGACTAGGTGATTGAACTTGAGAGGATAAGGCTAGGCGAGCAACAATCTTCAGTGTAAAATCATAATGTGTGGCGGGAGAAAAACACATGAAGTAACTCGGAGGACCGCTACGGGCGAATTTAGAGTTAGCTTTAGAAGAAAACGTTTTGTCTAAGTGGTGCGAACAAGGGGTGCTACGCAGCAAATCCACATGTTCGAAAATTCGTTCCGAGATAGACAGAAAAAGATATGAATAAAAGTGACAGAAAGCACATACGCAAAGAAAGAGGCACAATTCATCTGACTACTACAACTAGAATCTTTTCATCAAGTTACATGACCTTTGCATTAAGTTTCGGTCAAAAAACTCAAATTACATACAATAGTTGTCGTCTACCAATTTTTCCAACCAACCCCTTTTACATGAAAATGATCCCCATATATTGAAAACTAATGTCACCCTTGGATATTAGGGTCGAGCTACTCTCTCCTAGAATCATGGATCCCGTTTCTTTGAAAGAGAACAATAACTTCAACGGATTTACTAAAAATAGGAAACCCGACTTTTCCAAATCATAATCGTAACCGAGATATTATTTACAATCATTGATCATGATCAAAATTCGACCCTATGGTTGTGATAAGTCATCATTTTCATTTCTGGACACCCAGTCACCCCTGCACAACAAGTCTGCTACACAACAGTAACCTACAACAAAAAACGCAGTGGATTACGCAACAAACTGGGAAAATAGGCGTTAAATATGACATCATATCTCACTAATAAAAACTATTTTTAGACACTGAGAGAGGTTTTTGTATTTAAGATCGTTATAAATAAAAACTTCTCTCGGTTGCTTTAAATTCATCTCCAACTAGCCGAAATATGTGTCGTAAAAACATGTCTCAAACAAGAAATCATGAAAGATGAAAAATAAGGCTCAAATATTCAATCGAATCTAACAATCCATGACACCTGTTGAAAATATGAGAGAGGTTTTTATTAATTGGTTTGTCCTAAACAAAAACCTCTCGGGGATTCTCAAAATTTCTCTCCAGTTGGTTAGAAAGTGATCTTGAAGTTGACCACTAAACCAGTCATTTGTGCAACGCGATCTGTAGCCTATGCACACGAAAATCCTCTGCGCGAAAGCATCCTATGCACGACAGCATACCACTGCATGATGAAATCCACTACGCAAAAGCATCCTATGCACGACAACATCCACTGCGCGATGAAATCTACTGCACGACTAAATCCACTGTGCGATGAGATCCTATGTGCGACAACATCCACTGTGCGACGAAATCCACGTCGTGACGAAATCCACTGTGTGATGAAATCCTATGCGCGACACCATCCCACTGAGCGAAGAATTTCACTGTGCGACAACATCCTATGTGTGACAACATCCTATGCATGACACCATCCCACTGCGCGAAGAAATCCACTGCGCGATAACATCCTATGCGCGACAACATCCAATGCGCGATGAAGTGCTCTGCGTAGTGCGTAGTTGCGAATGGAAATGGAAATAATAAATGATAAGCTTCATTTTGAAACTGACCCTTGGAGATGTAAGATGATGCCAAGCATAAAAACAATATGGGTGCTAACAGGCATGACTTTGCAAATTGTTGACAAACCTCTAACCTTAGCTATGAAAATCATGGTGCTAACAGCTGGCTCCAATAGGGATGCTATCCTCCCTGTGAGGTAGCAAAGAACAATAGACCATGTGCCTATCCATTGGGATGTTCCCGAACCATTGAAAACTCTGCTCTGACCTATCACCTATATCCACTGAAAACCAAGACTGTATATGCTCTAAACTGAAATCTGAAACTAAGATGAAAATGAAAACTGCAGATTGCTAAAAGAAATGCTCGTAGTACCGAGATTATTCGCACTCCTACCTACCCTAACTGTTGAAAAATATGCCAATCAAGTGAAATCAAAATTCCAATGCAACCATGCAAGCGCTTTATCCACCGTTTGCTTTCTTTGTGCATGCTTGCCCCAAAGCTTGTTTACTGTTAATTCGTTCAAAAAAATATCTATAAATTCCAATCTCAAAAAATTTAAAACATTGGGGTTGTTTACTGACTCCAACAAAACTACAAATGGATTCTCCAAAACATGCATTAAACAACAATCATGTTTCACCCCTTCCATTGAATCCTTGTTTTCATGTAATTCAACCTATTGATTACCACAAAAAGGATGAAAAATATGTTGAGACTGATGGAAATAACAATCTTCTGAATCAGAAGACAGTATTGGCTGAAATGAAACCCCTAGTGGCAAGCAATCCATATCTAACACTGATGTTGATTTACCATCATATTTATTTCCAAGCTGGTAGTTGATCATAGGCTGCAAATCTGAACTGGAACAACTTTCCATGTAATCAACAATAGGGTCATTAAAAGTATGAGAAGGTTGTTGGTCCTCTTCACTGATAACAATTTTCTCACGTAAAACAATGTCATTGTGAATGCAATTAGACTTCATTGCTTCCTCTGTTATCTTATGATTTGCTTTCAACAATTCAAGGGAAGAAAAACATAATGGAAGAAAGTTTTCATTTGCAAGTCCACTGCTTTCTTCATATTCAACATCATGCCTGTAGGATTTCCGATTTGAAACATTATAAACATTTTGTTTCAGCAATTCGAAAGATACAAAACACAATGGCAAAGTTCTTTCATCTAATTCAAAACTTTCTTCATTTTCTTCACCGCTGTCATATGAACATTTTTCAATTTCTTTGGATTGTTGAACATACTCATTTTCAGATTCATCTTTGACCAATGGATACAATTTTGAACTAACAAGACCTCCTACATAACAAGTAACAGGGTCATCAAACACATGAGAAGATTGTTGCAATTTGTTGTCAGTTTGTTCCAATGAATTAGTGTGATTTGGCATCAACACACATTCCTTTGCTGCAGTGATGATCTTAGAATTTTCTTTCAACAATTTAAATGAAGAAAAGCATAAAGGTAAATAATTTCCTTCAGCGGATTCAATACTTTCTTCTTTGTAACTGTGATATGTAGGTTGATTGCTCTCATTACATTGCTGAAAAGGAACATTTTCTGATAGAGAACATGCATCTGTTTGTTCTAGGAATTCAACATCATCATCATCATCATCTTCATCATATATAGGCAAGTCAACATCTACAATGTCATCTAACAAGGAAAATCTTGGAACATCAACCCGCTCTTCAATAAGCTGATTTGTAAATTCATCTTCTTGACTGTCTACAAATGAATACATAAAACAATCAGTTTCTTTCTCATGATGACAAAGATCGGGATGTAAATCAACTTCTTGTTTATGCACAATCTCTTGTTCTTCATCTTTCAACTTCTCATCCAAAATCTGATTTTGTAGCTCCTTACATGCTTGAATATTGTTTTCCACTTCCTTAGCATTATTAAACATCTGTTGCAAAGACATAGACTTCCTCTCCATCAGAAGAAAATATAATTCTGATTGAAAGGATGTTACATAATGGAGCATGGAAGCGACTCAGGAGGTTGGACTTCTTTAGGCAGGTTATAATAAATACTATCAAACCTCCTACTGGAATTTGAGATGGTTTCATCTTTCATTCTTTTCATGGCATAAAACTCTGAAAGGAGTAGATTCCATGACTTTCTCTCACCTCAAAATCTACAAAAAGATTCCCTCAATTCATCCCATGAGCTAATCGACCGAGGATGCAAATGTCTGAACCATGCTTTGGCATCTCCTTGTAAGCACTGAGAAAAGGCCCTCATAGACACATCATCATGTTCAATCTCAAAAAGATCTATAAAATGCTCAAAGATTTGAATATGTTTTTCAACTGAATGCCCATCGAGCTCTCCATCGAACCTAGGAAGGTACTTATAATGTTTCAGAGGAAAGTCATGAAGAATGGAAGACAATTTAAGAGGACTGTATCTTTCTTGAATCTTGGAGGGTACAGGATTAAGAACAGAAGGTACAAGCTCAACTTTGGTTTCATTAGGCTCACAAGAATGATCATGAACATCATATGGTTCAGAGGAAGGAGATTGGTGAATATCGACTATACAAGAAGGAGGTATACCTAGAGTTTGCAATGAAGGATATACAAGGGTAGATCTCTGGGATTCATTTGAACATAGTAAGTGAAAAAATATTCTTTTGAAAAACTCAGGAAAGGACAAGAAGATATTGATAAAATAGAAAAGTACTTCTTGAACTAAACTTAAGCTCGAGTACCTTATTTTTCCATACTGCTCTTCCATATCTTTGTAACATGTCTCATTCTCCAGTAGAGTCTTTGAATCACATTTGAAGCTTGATTGGAGTCGCCATGAAAACTTTAGCTTTGGATTCTTATGCCAGTGGAATCACCTTCAAACTAATTTTCTGATGTGTGGATTTTCCAGAGCAGAAATACAACCAATATGTGCCTAAGTGTATGCTTCGCTCAGACCTTAGAACTGCAACAATGTCATTCTTCCTAGGGAAAGTTTCATTCAATTCCGTCCTCGACAATGACGCCAAAATGTTAGCACTCCGTAAATCTGTTCGGCTGATAAACAAATGAGGAAGGTAATTGTTTCAACCAACTTTAAGACCTGAAACTAGCCTTTTGGATCCGGAGAGGGCTCTCTTTAGAGACACGGTCTCAGCGCGGGATATGGCTTTAAAGCTCTTGGCTAGATTTAACACCTTTGAAATAATGGGTTCTGGTTATATTGGTGCAAGAGAGTAAGAGTTTGGGCTATGGAGTCGATTTGAGAAAATGACAGAAACAAATGACTCGACGACTGAACTTGAGAGGATAAGGCTAGGCGAGCAACAATCTTTAGTGTAAAATCATAATGTGTGGTGGGAGAAAAAAAAAGGAAGTAACTCGTAGCACCTCTGCGGGCGAATTCAGAGTTAGCTTTAGAAGAAAACGTTTTGTCTAAGTGGCGTGAACAAGGGGCGTTGCGCAACAAATCCACAGGTTCAAAAATTCATTCCGAAATAGACAAAAAAAGATATGAATAAAGGTGAAAGGAAGCACATACGCAAATAAAGAGGCACAATACATCCGACTGCTACAAATAGAATCTTTTCATCAAGTTACAGGACCTTTGCATTAAGTTTAGGTCAAAAAACTCAAATTACATACAATAGTTGTCGTCTAACAATTTTTCCAACCAACCTATTTTACATGAAAATGATCCCCATATATAGAAAACTAATGTCACCCTTGGTTGTTAGGGTCGAGCTACTCTCTCCTGGAATCATGGATCCAATTTCTTTGAAAGAGAGCAATAACTTCAACGAATTTACTAAAAATAGGAAACTCGACTTTTCCAAATCATAATCGTAACCAAGATATTATTTACAATCATTGATCATGATAAACATTCAACCCTATGGTTGTGATAAGCCATGATTTTCATTGCTGGACACTCTGTCACCCCTGCACAACAAGTCTGCTACGCAACAATAACCTACAACAAAAAACATAACAGATTGCGCAACAAACTGGGAAAGTATGCGTTAAATATGACATCATATATCACCGATAAACAAATATTTTTAGAAATTGAGAGAGGTTTTTGTATTTAAGATTTTTATAAATAAAAACCTCTCTCGGTTGCTTGAAATTTATCTCCAACTAGTTGGAATACGTGTCGTAAAAACATGTCTCAAACAGGAAATCATGAAACCTAAAAAATAGGGCTCAAAGATTCGTTCGAATATCCCAATCCGTGATACATGTTGAAAATATGAGAGAGGTTTTATTATATGGTTTTTCCTCAACAAAGACCTCTCAGGGATTTTCAAAATTCCTCTCCCATTGGTCAGAAAGTGATCTTGAAGTTGACCACTAAACCAGTCATTTACGTAGCGCGACCTATAGCACGTGCACAAGAAAATCTTCTGCGCGACAACATCCCATTGCCCGACAGAATCCACTGTGTGAAAGCATCCTATGCATGACAACATCCACTGTGCGATGAAATCTACTGTGCGATGACATCCTATGCGTGACAACATCTCATTGCGCGACAAAATCCACTGCTCGATGACATCCTATGCGCGACAACATCCTATGTGCGACATAATCCTTTGCGTAATGAAGTGGTTTGTGTAGCGCTTAGCAAATTTTTCACTGCACAATTGCAAATGGAAATGGAAATAATAAATGATAAGCTTCATTTTGAAACTGACCCTTGGAGATGTTAGATGATGCCAGGCATAAAAACAATATGGGTGCTAACATGCATGACTTTGCAAATTGTTGACAAACCTCTAACCTTATATATGAAAATCATGGTGCTAACAACTGGCTCCGATGAGGATGCTATCCTCCCTGTGAGGTAGCAAAGAACGGTAGACCATGTGCCTATCCATTGGGATGTTCCCGAACTATTGAAAACTCTGCTCTGACCCGTCACTTGTATCCACTGAAAACCCAAATTGTATATGCTCTAAACTGAAATCTAAAACTAAGATGAAAATGAAAAATGCAGATTGCTAAAAGAAATGCTCGTAGTACCGAGCTTATTCGCACTCCTACCTACCCTAATTGTTGAAAAATATGCCAATCAAGTGAAATCAAAATTCCAATGCAACCATGCAAGCGCTTTATCCACTGTTTTCTTTCTTTGCGCATGCTTGCCCCAAATCTTGTTTACTGTTAATTCGTTCAAAAATTTATCTATAAATTCCAATCTCGAAAAATTTAAAACATTGGGGTTGTTTACCGCCTCCAACAAAACTGTAAATGAATCCTCCAAAACATGCATAAAACAACAATCATGTTTCACCCCTTCCACTGCATCCTTGTTTTCATGTAATTCAACATGTTGATTCCCACAAAAAGGCTGAAAAATATGTTGAGACTGTTGGAAATAACAATCTTCTGAATGAGAAGACAATGCTGGCTGAAATGAAACCCCTAGTTTCAAGCAATCCATATCTAACACTGATGTTGATTTACCATCATATTTATTTCCAAGATGGTAGTTGATCACAGGCTGCAAATCTGAACTGAAACAACTTTCCATGTTATCAACAATAGGGTCATTAAAAGTATGAGAAGGTTGTTGGTCCTCTTCACCGATAACAATTTTCTCATGTAAAATAATGTCATTATGAATGCAATCCGACTTCATTGCTTTCTTGGTTATCTTATGATTTACTTTCAACAATTCAAGGGAAGAAAAACATAATGGAAGAAAGTTTTCATTTGCAAGTCCACTGCTTTCTTCATATTCAACATCATGCCCATAGGATTTCTGATTTGAAACATTATAAACATTTTTCTTCAGCAATTCGAAAGATGAAAAACACAATGGCAAAGTTCTTTCATCTAATTCAAAACTTTCTTCGTTTTCTTCACCGCTGTCATATGCACATTTTTCAATTTCTTTGGATCGTTGAACATACTCACTTTCAGATTCATCTTCGACCAATGGTTGCAATTTTGAACCGACAAGACCTCCTACATAACAAGTAACAAGGTCATCAAACACATGAGAATATTGTTGCAATTTCTTGTCAGTTTGTTCCAGTGAATTAGTGTGATTTGGCATCAACACACATTCATTTGCTTCAGTGATGATCTTAGAATTTTCTTTCAACAATTTAAATAAAGAAAAACATAAAGGTAAATAATTTCCTTCAGCTGATTCAATAATTTCTTCTTTGTAACTGTGATATGTAGGTTGATTGCTCTCATTACATTGCTGAAAAGGAACATTTTTTGATAGAGAACATGCAGCTGGTTGTTCTAGGAATTCAACATCATAATCATCATCATCTTCATCATATATAGGAAAATCAACAACATCTATAATGCCATCTAACAAGGAAAAACTTGGAACATCAACCTTCTCTTCAACAAGCTGATTTGCAAATTCATCTTCTTGACTGTCTACAAATGAATACATAAAACAATCAGTTTCTTGCTCATGATGACAACGATTGAGATGTAAATCAGATTCTTGTTTATGCACAATCTCATGTTCTTTAGCTTTCAACTTCTCATCGAAAATATGATTTCGTAGATCCTTACATGCTTGAATATTGTCTTCCACTTTCTGAGCATTATTAAACATCTGTTGAAAAGACATAGACTTCCTCTCCATCAGAAGAAAAGATAATTCTAATTGAAATATTGTTACATAATGGAGCATGGCAGCGACTCGGGAGGTTGGACTTCTTTAGGAAGTTTATAATAAATACTAGCAAACCTCCTACTGAAATTTGAGATGGTTTCATCTTTCATTCTTCTCATGGCATAAAACTCTGAAAGGAGTAGTTTCCATGACTTTCTCTCACCCCAAAATCTACGGAAAGCTTCCCTCAATTCATCCCACGAGTTAATTGACTGAGGATGCAAATGTCTGAACCATGATTTGGCATCTCCTTGTAAGGACTAAGAAAAGACCCTCATAGACACATCATCATGTTCAATCTCAAAAAGATCTATAAAATGCTCAAAGATTTGAATATGTTTTTCAATTGAATGTCCATCAAGCTCTCCATCGAACCTAGGAAGGTACTTATAATGTTTCAGAGGAAAGTCATGAAGGATGGAAGGCAATTTAAGAGGACTGTATCTTTCTTGAATCTTGGAGGGTACATGATTAAGAACAGAAGGTAAAAGCTCAACTTTGGTTTCATTAAGCTCACAATAATGATAATGAACATCATATGGTTCAGAGGAAGGAGCTTGGTGAATATTGGCTATACAAGAAGGAGGTATACCTACAGTTTGCAATGAAGGATATACAAGGGTAGATCTATGGGATTCATTTGAATGCAGTAAGTGAAGAAATATTCTTTTGAAAAACTCAGGAAAGGACAAGAAAATATTGATAAAATAGAAAAGTACTTCTTGAACTAAACTTAATCTTGAGTACCTTATTTTTCCATATTGCTCTTCCATATCTCTGTCAAAAGGTCTCATTATCTAGTGGAGTCTTTGAATCACATTTGAAGGTTGATTGGAGTCACCGTTAAAACTTTAGCTTTGGATTCTTCTGCCAGTGGACTCACCTTCAAACTGATTTTCTTATGTGTGGAGTCACCATAGCATAAATACAACCAATATGTGCCTCAGTGTCTACTACTCTCAGACCTTAGAACTGTAACAATGTCGTTCTTCCCAGGGAAAGTTTCATTCAATTCCATCTTCGACAACGGCACTAAAATGTTACAACTTCGTAAATATATTCGGTTGATAAACAAATGACGAAGGTAACTGTTTCAACCAACTTTGAGACCCGAAACTAGCCTTTCGGATCTGGAGAGGGCTCTCTTAGGAGACATGGTCTTAGCGTGGGATATGGATTTAAATCTCTTGGCTAGATTTAACACCTTTGAAATAATGGGTTCTGGTTATATTGACGCAAGAGAGTAAGACTTTGGGCTATGGAGTCGATTCGAGAAAATGACAGAAACAAATGACTCGGTGACTGAACTTGAGAGGATAAGGCTAGGTGAGCAACAATCTTCAGTGTAAAATTGTAATGTGTGGTGGGAGAAAATCATAGGAAGTAACTCAAAGCACCGTTGTGGGTGAATTCAGAGTTAGCTTTAGAAGAAAACATTTTGTCTAAGTGGCGCGAACAAGGGGTGCTGCGCAACAAATCCACAGGTTCGAAAACTTGTTCCGAAATAGACATAAAAAGATATGAATAAAGGTGACAGGAAGCACATATGCAAATAAAGTGACACAATACATCTAACTGCTACAACTAGAATCTTTTCATTAAGTTGCATGACCTTTGCATTAAGTTTTGGCCAAAAAACTCAAATTACATACAATAGTTGTTGTCTACCAATTTTTCCAACCAATCCATTTTACATGAAAATGATCCCCATATATAGAAAAACAATGTCACCCTTGGCTGTTAAAGTCGAGCTACTCTCTCTTGGAATCATGGATCCATTTTCTTTGAAAGAGAGCAATAACTTCAACGGATTTACTAAAAATAGGAAACTTGACTTTTCAAAATCATAATCGTAATCGAGATATTATTTACAATCATTGATCATGATAAACATTTGACCCTATGGTTGTGATAAGTCATAATTTGCATTTCTGGACACTCTGTCACCCTTGCACAACAAGTCTACTACGAAACAATAACCTACAACCAAAAACGCAACGGATTGTGCAACAAACTGGGAAAATAGGCGTTAAATATGACATCATATATCACTAATAAAAAACTATTTTTAGAAACTTAGGGAGGTTTTTATTTATTTAAGATCGTTATAAAAAAAATCGTCTCTCGGTTTCTTGAAATTAATCTCCAGCTGGCCGGAATACGTGTCGTAAAACCATGTCTCAAACAAGAAATCATGAAAGTTGAAAAATAGGGCTCAATGATTCGTTTGAATCTCCCAATCCATGACACCTGTTGCAATTCTGAGAGAGATTTTAATTATCTGGTTTATCCTCAACAAAAACCTCTCAGGGATTTTCAAAATTCCTCTCAAGTTGGTCAGAAAGTAATCTTGAAGTTGACCACTAAACCAGTCATTTGTGCAGCGCAACCTGTAGCCTGTGCATAGGAAAATCCTTTGCGTGAAAGAACCCTATGCATGACAACATCCCATTGTGCGAAAGCATCCTATGCGTGACAACATCCACTGTGCAATTAAATCCACTGCGTGACGAAATCCATTGCGTGACGAAATCCACTGCACGATGACATCCTATGCGCGACAACATCCCACTGCGTGACGAAATCCACTACGCGATAACATCCTATGCGCGACAACATCTTATGTGCGACAAAATCCTTTGCGCGATGAAGTGCTCTACTTAGAGCGTAACAAATATTGCAGTGCACAGTTGAAAATGGAAATGGAAATAATAAATGATAAGCTTCATTTTGAAACTGACCCTTGGATATGTTAGATGATGCCAGGCATAAAAACAATATGGGTGCTAACGAGCATGCCTTTGCAAACTGTTGACAAACCTCTAACCTTAGCTATGAAAATCATGGTGCTAACACCTTGAACTGATTGGGTAGGTAGTCCAATTGTCATAACCAACTCATGAGAATGCACTTCCTCATGCCCAAACTTAGTCTTTCCGTCACATCTATGCCACTCCATCAAATCCAAAGACTAAGGTAAATGTCCACCCTTTCCTCACTACTACTTCCATCATCCAATCTTCGTTAAGGAGATCCTCCACAATTTCTAAGATCCGCCCTTTGAACCTATTGGAACATTCGTACTTTGATATGTTCCCCTACACTAACTCTCCAAGTGTTGAACTATCATGTTCATTCCTTGGGAATGCACAACATGCACAAATCTTGGTCACTTCCTTGCACAATTCAGTCCATTTGCACAACAACCTCAGACCAAGGCAAGGTTTCTCCTCACCTTTCTGTACTATGAACTCACCCCTAAAAAAATTCATTTGTGGCACCTCGAATCCACTATCCACCTCATGGCACAGTCATCCAATATTCTACACATTGTAACATCCACGACGACCTAGGCCAGGCCATGCTACTCCAGATAATGCTTTGATACCATTCTGTAACATCGCCGACCACCCAGGTCGGGCCATGCTATTCCATATAACGCTTTGATACCATTATGTAACATCCCTGGCCACCCAGGTCGAGCCATGCTACTCCAGATAACGCTCTGATACCATTCTGTAACATCCCCGACCATCAACCTCTGTCGCGTAACACTACCTCAAAAAACTAACATGATTGAGCACATAAACCAGACATAAAAATTCCGTTCATGCACATATTCTTGCGGAAGCGACAATAACACATACCAATATTTAACAGATGATTTACGTTCTTCTATCACACAACATAATGCAGAAATAACAGTAAAAGCATACATGCAGTAATCATAGACAAAACCCATAAATATAACAACATATATAAATACACAACATGTAACCAACTTGGAAATGGTAATTATCTTTTAATTAAAGTACACCAACTGTGTGCAGACCTTCCACGAACCTCCCAGCCTTAGACCACATTTCTCATCACTCTCAGCAGTGGGTCACCCCCAAGATGGGACTAAACTCCATCGGGCAAGGGATTCCTAGGATAGGTAGGGACAACAGGAAGGATTTTCTCCCAAGGATCCCCTTATGCCCACAGCTCACACACTCTCATTCCCCACATGCCTATCCCACCCCAGGAATGTACACCTTCACTGTCCAATAGTCCATCGGCTGCTACACCTCCCTTTCCTTGGGCTTCAACAACAGGACGAATCAAGAATTCTGAGAGCTCTGTAGTTGCTACTGTAGTCCCTCCAGGAGAACTCACTTCCTCAGCACATTCTCTCACCTGGAGAGAGTTTCTCACATTCCTGACAACCTGCTTCTTCTATCCATAGGCCTGACAACTCGCTTCTTCACTCCCGCTCTTCCACACACGGGCACAGTGATGGCAAAAACAAAAACTAGATGTGGGAAACGGTACATACAAGACAAAACGCAGGCAACCAACATGGTACAGGTGTCGTAAGGGTATCAACTCAGGTTTGTTGCATAGGTTCAAGGTCTTGGCATTCAACAATGGTAGACTGACACGCTTTCTGCTTGTTCAGTTCATTCGTGAGTCAGGGTAATGGATGGCCAACATGGTCCAGAATCGTGAGAGTGGACAAAAGGGTGAGAATGGTTTGAATGCTCCACCTCCTCTCGAATGGTGAGAATGCCCCCCCATAAATCTGCATGAGTTTTGGATGACACTTGGCTCTCTAGAAGCACATCCCCCCCCACTTGGAGCTCATTCCTTTCCCTAAAGGAACTTAGGATAAATTAATATCCTATTTTACAGCTTTTAGAATAATAATATATTATTCTATTAGTCTCTTAAGCTTAGCCCTTCTTTCCTAGACTTACAACCCCATCCCTTTCCCTACCCAGTGGGGCTTATTCCCCCATAACTCTTTCTTCATAGTCGGTCTACACACAATGATGTTGTTATATTAATAATATGAATATGTACATGTACAAAACATGCTCCTGGCCTTTAACATGTAGGCTCTCCAGCCTAATAAACACATAAGCCTACCATCTTATAATTACTTGGCTCACCAGCCTACAAAACATGTTACATTCATAATTACAATCGGGGCTCAATCTTGGGATATTACAATCCCCTCCTCTTATTTTTTCACTATCCTTAGTGCAACTCATTTACACAACATCAACAAGATTTTCAAAATATTCAAAAAGATGCAGGTATTTTGCCCACTTAGCGTCTTCGTGCTCCCATGTTACATCCTCAGAACCGTACCAGGTCCAGTACTGGACTTTTACAAGCCCTATGGCTTGATTCCAGAGTTGCTTTCTTTTTCGGTTCAGTATGCGCACCGAATGTACATGAAAAGCGCTTTCTTGCTCCACCTAAATCACATTCCAATCAATAACATGATTAGCATAATGTATATATTTTTTAATCAATGAGACATGAAATACATTATGTATAGACATAGATGCAGGAAATGCAAGCATATAAGTTACTAGTCCAATCCTCTCTAGGATTTCAAATGGTCCACAATATCTGGCTGCCAACTTGGAGCAGTTTCCCAGCTTCAGGGAACTTCTATTGGCTTTCACCTTCAAGAAAACATGTTCACCCACTTTAAATTCCTTGTGAGTTCTGTTCTTGTCAGCATAGATTTTCTGCCTGTCTTAGGAAGCCTTCAAATTCTATTTAATCTTCAACATTTGCTTGAGCAACTCTGGCCCAACCACTGCTCTATCAGTTGGGTTGTCCCAACTTACTGGGGTATTACACTTTCTTCCATAAAGTGCTTCAAACGAGATCATCTTTAGTGATGCTTGATACCCATTGTTGTAGGAAAATTCTACCAAGTGTAGCTAATCTTCCCATTTCGATGGTTTTTCCATTGCATACATCCTTAGCATATCATATATCACTTGGTTCACCCTTTCTATTTTCCCATCAGACTCAAGATGATAGGCTATGCTAAAGTTCATATTTGTTCTAAACCCTTTGAATAACCCGTTTCAAAACTTTGAGGTAGAATTTGGGTCTCTGTCAGACACAATTGTATTGGGTATGCCATGCAAGTGTGCTACTTCCCTCATAAATGTCAACAAATTGGTTGCCTTGTGATTAATCTTCATAGGAATGAAATGGGCAACTTTATTAAGCTTGTCCACCACCACCATGATTGCATCATGCTGCTTGCTTGTTCTGGGCAATCCTATGATGAAATCCATTGTCACCACTTACCACTTCCACTGAGGAATGGGTAATGGTTGTTGTAACTCAGCTGGGTGTCTATGATCCGCCTTGAACCTTTGACACTCCAAGCATTTATCTATGTATTCAACAATCTCCCTCTTCATGCCTGGCCAATAATATTGGCTCTTGACTGCTGAGACTGTTTTCTGATATCCTGGATGTCCCACATAAGGTACATTGTGCATTTCTTTTAAAATCACACTCCTCAATTAAGGAGAAATGGGTACATAAAATTTGTTTCTATACAAGAGAATTCCATCAATTCCCAATTCATAATTTTCATCTTTCTGTTGCATTTTACCTTGCTGCAATTTTGTTACCAATTCCATGTACTGCAAATCAACTTTTGCAGTCTCAAAAATTATGCCTTTAAGATCCATCTGATACATAATAATGGTTGTAACATGCAATTCATGCACTCTCCTGCTGAGTGCATCAACCACCTTGTTCTCATTTCCTTTGATGTGCTTGATATCAAATTCATACTCACAGAGGAATTTAGACCATCTACTCTGCCTAGAATTCAAAGTTGGTTGATCAAAAAAATATTTCAGACCCTTATGGTCTGTCCTCAACTCAAAGCTCTTTCCCATGAGGTAGTGCCTCCACTTCTTCAAAGCATGTACTATGGTGACCAACTCCAAATCATGAGTGGCATAGAGCCTTTCATGCTCTTTCGATTTTCTAGACTCAAAACATATCACAAATACGTTCTGACTAAGGACTCCTCCAATTCCTTCTTTGCACGCATCTGTGCAAACCACGAAATCTTCATTCAGATCAACAATCTGTAGAATTTGAGCATTGGTTAAAAACTGATTCAATTGATGGAAGCTCATTTCACATTCTGTTGTCCATTGAAACTTCTTCCCCTTCCTTTGCAAGGAAGTGATTGGGTGAGCAATCCTCAAAAACCATGCAATGAACCTTCTGTAGTAGAGAACTAGACCCATGAAGGATCTAAATTATGTCACATTATTAGGTTTTGTCCACCCTTTGATGGCCTCAATATTTTCAGGGTCCACTACTATCCCTTCTTCAGATAGGATATGCCCCAAACAATGAATTTTGTTTTGATAAAATGAACACTTTCTCAATTTGGCATACAACTAATGATCTCTTAGCACTTGCAACACCATCATCAAATGATGTTCATGCTCTTCTTCTGACTTGGAATATACAAGGATTTCATCTAAAAAGACAATGACAAACTTTTCTAAATATTCTCGGAAAACACCATTAATTAAGCACATGAAAACAACTGGTGCATTTGATAACCCAAATGGCACCACTATGAAATCATAATGACCATACCTTGTCCTGAAGGCGGTCTTGCTGATATGTTCCTCTTTAATCCTTACCTGATGGTATCCTGACCTGAGATCTATCTTTGAAAATATCCTTGCATCCTTCAACTGATCGAAGAGATCATCAATCCTTGGTAGAGGATACTTGTTCTTTATAGTCACTTTGTTCAACTATCTGAAATCGATGCACAATTTCAATGTCCCATATTTCTTCTTTACGAACAAGACTAGGGCACCCCAAGGTGACACACTTGGGCATATATACCCCTTCTTCAGAATTTATTCAAGCTACATTTGCAACTCCTTCAGCTCTAGTGTACTTATTCTGTAAGGAGTCTTTGATACTGGAGCTGCCCCATGTATCAAATTTATAGAGAAATCAATATCTCTCTTTGTGGGTAGTCCTGGTACCTCCTTGAACACATCTTCAAAATATTCCATAACTGCATGATCCTCCATATTTGGCACCTTATCCTTAGATTCTTCCCCCATATGGACTGAAAATATTTGACAACCCTTTTTATAACACTTCTTTAGCTTCATTGTTGAGATTTCCCGGACAGTAACTACCCTGGGAATTCCTTGGACTGCTCTCTGATTTCCTTCCTCATCCAAGCAAGTGAATGCCTTGTTATGACAGTCTAATATGGCATGGTGTTGGTCCAACCAATCCCTACCAATTAGGCAATCATATGATCCCAAAGGCAAGATGTTCAAATCTGCCTTGGTACTTAGTCCATTCATGCCCACTGGACATGATTTAACCAACTCAACAACCTTTCTCTTGGCTCTTGTAGCCAACTGCACCAACCAAGATTTTCCATTCTTGCTTCTGGGTAATTGAAATCTTCCCACTACCTTAGGATCTATATAGCTATGACTATCCCCCGAGTCTATTAAAATAGTAAAGGCATGGTTATTGAACATACCTTCAACTTCAATCATGTGTGATTGAAACTCAACTTGCTTGTTGTCCAGGGATGAATAGATTCTTGGTACTCTTCTTCCCATGTTATCCACTGTTTCTGCTTGCTAAACATTGTGAAAAACTCTCACCTTGTCCTTTCTGTGAGGGAGATATCTATACTTATGATCTCCATTACAACCCCAACATTGCATAGGTGTCTGCCTTGGCCCTTACCCACCTACTTCAACCATCCCGGGCTCCCTCAAAACTGGTTGTCCTTGAGGATTATTTTTGAAAAATGGTGGCTTGTTCCCCTTCTACCTCTGCTCTCTCTTAAACTTCCTCTTGTCTTCCCAAACTCTTTGGAAATTAGGATTTCCTTTATTTCTTTCCTTATGGTTTCTTCCATAGTTTTAGGATCATCATACTGGATTTTTTCACTGATAAAAGATGGCAACGCACTCAGATATCTCTGGATCTTGACTCTCTCATCCTTAATGAAAGGAACATACTTCAACAGCTCTAGAAATGTCCTTTCATATTCATCTATATTCATGTTGCCCAATTTAAGTTCAAAGAATTGTTTCATCTTTTTGTCATAATATATCTTGGTTAAGTACTTATTTTCAAAATGTTTCTTTAATTCCTTCCATGTAACATCCTTCTCTCTGATGTGCTACACTTGCACAATCTGATATGACCACAAGGATTCCTTTCCTTTCATATGATATATTGTGATTCTTCCTTTTGCATGAGAGGAATAATTATGCAATTGTAAATATTTCCTCATGCCGAGTAGCCATGTCTCAGCCTCTTCATATTTCTTGTGCTCTCCATTAAAAGTAGGAGGTTTGATCTTATTCATTTCACCCTTCAGTTCATCCACTTCAGATCTCCTGTTCTTTTTGGTAGGAGATGGACTTGAAATGTTGTGTGGCCTTCTTTTGGAATGCCTTCAGGAGTGCTAGTGATGTCTGTTACCACTTCCTTCTCTCCTTTTCACATCAAGGGACCTATGGCTCCCTCATTTGCTGGATCCACTTTCCTTATCCAATTTATTTTCAATTATTTCCATAATTCGCATCAGCTTCATATTGAAGTCTCCCTATTTCTCCCTGGATCTCATAAGCCTTTTGTTACCCATCCAATGAATTTGGACATCTTTTTACAATTTTTTAATGATTTTCATCATGCTAACATATTTATCTATTTATTCTCCATGCCCATTGGAGTTTGTTCCTTCAACTCTCAAATGGAAACCCGTTCCTCTAACCTCATTCTCTAGACTGTAAGCATCCTGTGCCTCCTCCATTTCTCTGCATTATGTAATAATTTGGTTCGGTTTTGATAATTGTTATTTCTGTAAAATGTGCAGTCAACCGAATTTTGTCAGACTATCAGTCCTTAATAATTTTCCAGAATAACTTAAACAATCTGATTCAACATAAGAATATCAGACTTCATTTTATGCGGGTCTTGGTCGATCAAGAATCCCCACGACTCTATCTTCGAGCCCTGTTCTATTCTACAATTCACTTTCGGGCGCTAGCCCCTTTTTCTTCAACCCTTAATTTGCATGTGACCACGGCTGTGACCAAGTGCTAATAGTTGGGTGCTTATATGGAGCCTTGGAACTTCAGGGCTTTGGAGATTTGGAGGTTTCAAAATAACATCACAACAATCTCTCGGAGTGCTGCATTAGCAAACTCGCAAAGTGGGGTGGATCAACGGTCCTCGACTTCCCAGCATCCAACGAATGATAATTACTACAAAACTTCGGGCTTCGGGAGTTCCAGACTGTCCATACTCTCCATCCTTTCAGAGTGCCAAGTCTTTGGACTACTGCAACTGTTTCCAAGTACAAATTCATATGACAACTGACATGCCTAGGGGACATCCACGTCGCCCAGGTGATGTCATCATTCTACGTCACATCTGCTGCTTCAAGACTTCTTAGCTCCGGGACTTCGGGGATTTATTCCTCCACTCTATCATGAACCATTTTTTCCTCTACTCCATCATGAACCATTTCTTTCGGAGTGTCAAGTCTCCAGACCTTGGGATCGAACGCCACACGTCCCCTCTGACCAACTATTGAGATTAACTCTGGCCTTCGAGAGTTCTATACTCAATGCTAATTGTAACACCTTTCCTCTGAAGTATCAAGTTTATGGACTTCATGATCTAGCACCACGTGTTTACTGGTGTCAAGTCATCGTGGGCCTGGTCTAGTTAAATTATTCACCAAGATTTTAACTACTTTATGTATCCATCAGGGGCTCCACTACCCATGCTCAAGAGGAGTTCCACGTGGCGAAATTATAGAAGTAGACACACGGCCCCATATGATGGGTGACACGTGTCACATTCTAACTGACATTTCTACCTTCCAAAGGTTCTTAAATCACTAACACATGGCACACATCCTGTGTGTCCACGTCATCCCTGGTGACGTCAGTAAGTAACGTCACTTCGGGACTTTGAAATTCAGGGCTTCAGGAGATTCCACACTAGCACACTTCAATTCTCCCGAACACCAAGCTTTGAACAAGCTCATATACCGACACATTCCTCCTTTAATGAACGGTCTAGATAAACTCCAGACTTTGGGACTTCACGAGTTTTCACCTTAGCACACTCCATTTCTCCCGAAGTGTCGAAATTCTGAACTACTGTGAGATCTATGGATCACAATCACTTGCGCACAGATTTGATGGTTGAGATTTGTTCTTCACCACTATGCCTTACCTCTTGTTCTTGACTCGATCTAATGACTATGATCTGTCTTCGGTCGATTCCAACGGTCAAGCACTTCTCCCTGGATATACGATGTAGATCCACTCCGGGACTTCGGAACTTCAGGCTTCGACCCCTTTTTCTCTACAACACATAGACTTCGTCGAAGTCATGAATTACGAAGGACTTGGTGGTTAAATCTCATGCACCTTTCTCCATATCTGATGGTTGTGAAGGATCCTCCTTCTCCTGAACAGATCCTATGGTCCAAACTATAAAATTTGTGGCCCAATACCACGGTTGCAGTGGTATCCTTCCTCTATAGGTTTTATTGAACCGTTATACTTCCTAAGCTTCTGAACACAGTCCAAGTGTTCACATGGTGCCTTTCTGAAACTTAGGAACACTTTGAACTTCAAATTTTTCCCTCTCGACAACAATTCACTCTGAAACCTTCGCTTCAACTTTCACTAACATGGCCCATCCAGTCTCAGTGTTGAAACCTTGGCTCTGATACCATTTTGTAACATCCTGGACCACCCAGGCCAGGCCATGCTACTCCAGATAATGATCTGATACCATTCTGTAACATCCCCGACCACTCAGGTCGGGCCATGCTACTCCAGATAACGCTCTGATGCCATTCTGTAACATCCTCGACCATCAACCTCTACCGGGTAACACTACCTCAGAAAAATAACATGCTCGAGCATACATACATACATACATTCCCCACATGCTTTTCCCACCCCAGGAGTGTACACCTTCACTGTCCAAAATTCCATCGGCTGCTACACCTCCCTTTCCTTGGGCTTCAGTAATAGGCCAGATCAGGAATTCTTAGAGTGTTGTAGCTTCTACTCAACTCCCTCCAGGAGAATTCACTTCCTCAACACACTCTCTCACCTGGAGAGAGTTTCTCACAGGCCTTAAAACCTGCTTCTTCTATCCACGGGCCTAACAACCCACTTCTTCACTCCCGCTCCTCCACACATGGGCACGGTGATGGCAATAACATAAACTGGATGTGGGAAATGGTACAGATAGGACAAAACATAGGGTATGGGTGCCACAAGGGTATCAACTCAGGTTTGTTGCAGAGGTTCCAGGTCCCGACATTCAACAATGGCG
>JASDQU011100615.1:31099-54205 GCA_032191745.1 Picea mariana | reverse complement strand
TGTTGTGTTTTATTGTATGATTCCTTGATCACATACATAGGTTTATATTGAGTTTATGTTATTACTATCACTTTGGTTGGTTGCGTTCTTTTGTAGGATCATCATTGTATGAGTGTTGGAATGGAGCTAGGATGGCGATGGAGAGAGGAAGCGAATTTTAAACGGTATGTCACCTATACCTCTTTAGTTAGTAAATTCAATATTTAAAACTTAAGGAAAGCATTATGTTTTGGTGTGTTTTTTCCTAGATCTAAGTGGATCTAGGGAGATCAGTTAGTGTCCGCACCTATCGATTTATCCAATAACACTGGTATAGGATGAAGCCTGCACACTTTTTGAGGAGATTGAGGGACAAGGTGCACAACTGGAACAAGTGGTCACCACAGTGGAACAACACTTGGAAGGACCTATCACCGAGATATTCATTCAGGAGTTCATCGAGCATGAGGCTTTGGCGAAGCAACAAGTTGAGGCAGATCAAGCCAAGCTCGAGTCATTCAAAGTGGAATTTACAATATTAGAATGACTTGGGATGAGTCACGGGTGAGTGTTGGGGGCCTATTGGCCCTTGACCAAGTTTTGGAGAACCTTGGTCATGTTTGACCATTTTTTAGACTTCAAGAGGAAGGTCGAAGACGAAGCACCCAGGCGACGCAGAGATTGCGGGATCTCGCATCCTTTTGTGAGATTTTTGTGTTTAGGTTTTATGTAATGGGTATGGTATTTCCCCCCATGGGTTTACCCATTCTTAGTTCTCTTTTGTAATGTATAAATAGGGAGATAAGCAATGTAAGATATAATAGTAGTAGTGGATGTGTGTGGCTTAGTGAAAGTATTTGTAATCGACTTTGTGCATACTGTGTGTTAAGACTTGCAGAGCTAAGTGCAATTTGTTACAGAGAAATCCCCCTATAGACAAGTGGATTCTCTCTTGGATACTAGACCCCTATGACCAATACAAAAAAGTTTTATTGTGGATACTGACTTTCCTTTTCATCAAGCTAAACTATCCAAAGAAGNGTGTTGGAATGGAGATAGGATGGCGATAGCGAGAGGAAACGATGTTTAAACGGTATGTCACCTATCCCTCTTTAGTTAGTAAATTCAATATCTAAAACTTAAGGAAAGCGTCATGTTCTAGTGTGTTTTGTTCTAGATCTGGGTGGATCTAGGGACATCAGTTAGTGTCCGCACCTACCGATTTATCCGATAACAGCTGGTAGGGACTAATAGTAATTGATTCTTAGCTTTTCAATTAAATTGACATAGAAACCAATGTTTTATAACAGTTTTAACCAAAGTTTTCCGCAAAGCATGCAAGTTGGGTGGTTCATTAGTCTAAGTTTTAAATTCGACTTCTTATTTGGCCTCTTCCCAAGGAAGAGGGAAAAATAGCTTAGTTTATTAGTCTAAGTTTTAAATTGGACTTCTTATTTGGCCTCTTCCCAAGGTAGAGGGCAAAATAGCTTAGTTTATATGCTCATTTTTCTGAAACCAAGTAATGCTAGAAATGTTCTAGCATTACTTCTTAACATTTAGTGTTTTCTACTGTTTGTGATTCAGTAAATGCACCGTTGTCATTTACAACACCACAGTTGCCATTTACAACACCATGCAAAACTACATGATCCCATTCCAACACTATAGTTGTTCCCACGCTCGGTCGTTCCCACGCTCGGCCCTCACCAGAGAAAGCTTCTTCTATCAACTGCTTGTTCCCATGCTCAACCCTCACCATAGAAAGCTTCACGCTCGGCCCTCATGAGAGAAATATTCTTCTATCAACTACTCTTAATCATGAAGTTAATATGGACAATGACCGCCTAAACATACCAGGTATTTTAACAATTTTATCATTTTTTTGGTAAGAAAATGACTCTTAAGCAGTAAAATTAGAAGAATGTTGTTTTACCATTTTGTAATCATCTATTTTGCTTGGTATTTGAAAGGAATTAGAAGCAGGCTGGAAACAAACCGGAGGAGCCGCATCCAAGCAACCCTGCACACATGAACATTACAATTTAATGGTAATTGTTAGCCTGAACATACCAGGTATTTTATCAATTCACTATATCTAGTCAGGATGTTCGTACCCTCTGACTTTTTAACAATTCACTATATCTAGTCAGGTTGTTCGTACCCTCTGACTTTGGCATCCCTCGCTTCTAGTAATTTTCGGGCAGCCAAACTTCTATGGCTTTTAACTTATCCACCCATCTGTTCAGCTCTCCATAAATGATATACAACTAAAACCCTTTGACCATAGATGTTGAGCTCCCTGGTGTGATGAAATGGGAATAAAAAAGGGCCCCTGGACACCTAAAGAAGATGAAATACTTATCTCTTATATCAAATAGCATGGCCATGGAAAGTGGCTTGAACTGTCGAAACAAGCAGGTCTGTACTGCGCCCCAACTGTGTGTATAATGCGTTGATCTTTTAAAGGATTTGTGAGTATTAACTAAGTCTGTACTGCACCCCAGCTTGTGTATAATGCACTAATCTTTTAAAGGATTTGCGAGTATTAACTAATTTAATCGTATATTGTCATAGGACTTATGCGATGTGGGAAGAGTTTTCGACTATGGTGGACAAACTATCTGAGATAAGACATAAAACGTGGGAACTTTAGTCTCAAAAAACATTTTTTCTTTTCTTTTTATTTATGTTTATATTTTATTTTTGGTTTTTAGATGAAAGATCAAGTTAATTTTAACTTTTATGTGTGCAGAACAGATATGGCTAGGAGCTAAGCAGTTTAGCTAACTGGTCTGTAGGAAACCTTAAATACCTTTGATGCCAAACGGGCCTATGACCAGCCCCGTGTTAGGAGTTGTAATTTACCTTAACAAATTAGTTAGTAAAATCGTTTGTTGACAGTTACTTAGTTACTCTCATTTATGAAACCGTAAAAATTTTTTGTAACCATTTATATAACTCTTATGAAGTCAATAACAAGTGCGTTCATTTTCCCAACATTTATGTATTCTTTCTTTCTACCACTCCATTTTGTTGTGGAGTATATCTAGTAGTCATTTGCTTTTTAATACCATGATGTTTACAAAAATCAACAAACTCTCTTGATTCATATTCACCTCCTCCATCAGATCTCAAAACTTTGACAAATCTGCCACTTTGTTTCTTTGCTTCAGCCTTGAATTCTTTGAATCGGGTGAAAGTCTCGGATTTGTGTTTGAGAAAATAAACCCAAACTTTCCTGCTACAATCATCAACAAATGTCAGAAAATAAAAAAATTCCACCAATCGATTGATTTTGCATAGGTCCACATAAGTCTGTGTGAACTAACTCTAAGCACTCTTTGGCTCTATAAGAGGATGATGGAAAATTATCTCGCTGGTGTTTTCCTACTATGCAACTTTCACAAGAAGGAATTTGATTAATCGAAGGAGGCAATCATGTCACCATAGACTGTCTTTGTAACAAACTCATATTTTTGACTGGTAAATGACCATAACGATAATTCCATAACTCAGTTTCAGTCACATTAGAAATATTACATGCATACATCTTCCCACTTCTCATTTCTAAGGGAAATAATATGTTCTTTTTCATAGGGACTTTTGCAACAAGTATTTTAGTTGGATTAAGAATTGTGCAAGTGTTGTTGTGGAAAGTAACATCATAACCATGTGCCATTAATTGCCCTACACTCAACAAATTGTGTTTGATATTTGGTACATAGTAAACATCAGGAATATTTTTCACTTCACCCTGCTTTGTTAAAACTGGCACAACACCTTTTCCTGAGGCTTTGATCGCATGATCATCACCCAAACTAATTGTAGTAATAAAAGATGTATCAATATTAGAAATTAAATCATTGTGACAAGTCATATGATTGCTACATCCACTATCTAGCAACCAAACATCTTTGTCAAGAATTTGTTGAGATACTTGACATGAAAGAAACAAAGTATCAGATGTTTCACTTTATGTGACATTAGCTTTATTTCTATACTGCAACTTACGACATTTAGATATATGATGACCCAACTTTTTACAATAACGACATTGAATTTCTGATTTACTTGTCCATCTCTGACCACGATCTTGTGAAGACGATCTTGACTGCTCTAACTTGTCTTTTGTTTGTTCAGGTTTATCTCTTGTTTGAGAACGCCCTCTACCACGTCCATGAAAACCTCTTCCTCTGCCTCTACCTCTATCCATGGACACCTTAGTCTGAAATGCATGTTCTAAAGTGCCAAGATCCAAGGCCATCCTTGCTTCATGAGATAACAATGAACCAGTGAATTCTTCTATAGAAAAATTAGTTAGATCTTTCGACTCAAGAAGAGCAGTAACTACCATTTCAAATTTCTTTGGTAAACTTCTAAGAACTTTTTCAACAACTCTTTGGTCTGTGAGTTCTTTTTCGCCATTAATCCTAAGTCGATTAATAATACCCATAACTTTAGTCATAAACTGATCAACACTTTCTGATTCACTCGTCTTGAGGGTTTCAAATTGAGTTCTAAGGGTTTGAAGTCTCACAGTTTTCACTTTACCATTACCCTTATAGGCTAACTTAAGAATATCCCATGCTTATTTAGCAGTCTTGTCACAAATAATTTTAGGAAATATAGAATCATCTAATGAAACTAAAATATATGATTTGGATTTTCCTTCTTTTTGCTTAAGTTCTTCTAATGTTTTTCTTTGAACAGCAGTCATAGCTGCAACAACATTTGCATTAGGTTCTATGAACCCAGTTTCAACATAATCCCAACATCCCTGGCCTTGTAAAATGGCTTTCACCTTCTCACTCCAAAAATCATAATTCGAACCAACTAGAGTTGGTGCTTGAATTGACCAAGAGCTAGACATATTTCTAATTCCAAAATATCATCCAAAAACCTTTTTTATATATATAACTCCAAGTGAATTTTCAGATTTTAAAACTCCAAATTTTATAAATACTCTTCAGCAAAATCCAAAGTAAATAAAAATGTAAATGGAAAAAAAAAATCCAAGCCTGTAATTCTTAGCCAAAGCCCTCTTCCAATTTGGAAATGGCTCTTCTCCAAACCGGCGGTAGCACTATGGCACTTCTTCAAACTGGCAAGCAGCTCTTCTCCAAATCGGTGGCAGCTCTGTGACACTTCTTCAAACTGGCTAGCAGTAACAGGAAAAAGAAGCATTATGTGGTATTCTTCAATGTGGAAGAGAGACACAGACATTAACAATAGCAAACAGGCATTTAACAGTTGACAGCATTAAACAGCTTATGGTCAATGCAGCCTTAGTACGCAGGCACAACAAACAACATTCAATGTGTATTCTTCAAGATCTAGGAGTGGGCACACACAGCGGACTCTCTGCTCCCAACCTCACGCTTTGATACCATGTAAACAAAAATAAAGGAAGAGTAAACAGAAATAAAGAAAGAATACAGAAATGTTGGGAAAATGAACGCACTTGTTATTGAAAAAAAATGTCCAGGAGTTTACTTACAGCAAGAAAAATGTCCACAGATTACTGGGCTAAAGCAGTTGCATGTTCAATTTACATACTTAACAGATCACCAACTTCCAGTGTTCAAGGTAAAGTACCTGAAGAAAAATGGAGTGGATCTAAGGTAAATGTTTCTCATTTCAAAAATTTTGGTTGTGTTGCTTTTTCTCACGTTCCTGAAGAGCTAAGAAAGAAGCTTGATGATAGAAGTGAGAAGTACATTTTTATTGGCTATAGTGAACAGTTGAAAGCATACAAATTATACAATCCTGTTACTAAGAAATTTCTAGTAAGTAGAGATGTTAAATTTATGGAAGATAAATCATGGGATGAAATGGAAAACAATACTTCTCACAATCCTTCTTTTGAGTTAGATGAACATCAAGCACCTACAAAGTTATATGAACATCAAGAATCGATAACACGTCTTCCAAGATTGCAAGTTAAAAATGAAAGTAGTTCTTCGTCTCATAATGATTCTTCATCTCATAGTGATTCAGATTCTGACCATAATCATCAAAGAACGAGAAGTTTGCATGATATATATGACCAAGATGATAATGTAGTCCAGTTTGCATTTTTCTCATCTCAACCTATTTGTTTTGATGAAGCTGCAAAGAAAAAAGAATGGGTAGATGCAATGAATAATGAAATAGAAGCTATTGAAAGAAACAATACATGGGATTTAGTTGATCCACCTGCAGATAAAAATGTCGTAAGTGTCAAATGGGTTTATAAAACTAAACTGAATGAAAAAGGTGAGATTGAGAAACACAAAGCAAGGTTAGTTGCCAGAGGTTTTTCACAGCAACCTGGCATTGATTATGGTGAAACTTTTGCACCTGTAGCAAGATTAGATACTGTTCGATTTGTTTTGGCCATTGCAACACAAAATAAGTGGCCTATTTATCAAATGGATGTCAAGTTTGCCTTCTTGAATGGAGTGTTAAATGAAGAAGTGCATGTTCATCAACCACCTGGATTTGAAGTTAAAACACAAGAGCATCGAGTGTACAAATTAAAGAAAGCCTTGTACAGTTTAAAGCAAGCTCCATGAGCTTGGTATAGTAGGATTGATCATTATTTACTCAAAGATGGTTTCAGTAGGAGCGAAAATGAGCCTACTTTGTATATCAAGGTAAATCAACAGGTTAATATTCTCATCCTATGTCTTTATGTTGACGACATGATCTACATAGGAAACATGATGTTAGATGCATTTAGATCAGCCATGAAAAATGAGTTTGAAATGACAGATCTTGGATTAATGAAGTATTTCTTAGGCATTGAAGTAGACCAATCTAATCATGGTATATTTATTAGTCAACAGAAATATGATGTTGATGTTTTGAAAACATTTAAGATGGAAAAGTGTAATCCTGCTGACACTCCTATTTCTCTTGGCACTAAATTAAGCAAGGAAGATTTGGGATCAGTAATAAGTTCCACATTGTATAAACAACTTGTTGGTAGTCTTATGTATCTTACTACTACAAGACCTGACATAACATATGCAGCAAGTTACATTTCCAGGTTTATGGAATATCCTAAGGATTCTCATTGGAAAGTTGGTAAGAGGATCTTAAACTAGATTGCAGGTACAACCACTTATGGTTTGTGGTACACAACTTCAGCAGACAGTATGCTTACAGGTTATACCGACAGTGATTATGCAGGAAGTATTGACGACAAAAAAAACACTTCAGGCTATGCTTTTCTTTTTGGAAAGAACTTGATTTCATGGGCATCTAAGAAGCAGCCCATAGTTTATATCTCTTTTTCATAAGCGGAATATGTAGCGGCAACAACAGCAGCATGTCATGCAGTTTGGCTTAAAAGGCTCTTGATGGATTTTGGATATACGACAAAAGAACCTATTTCAATTTTTTGTGACAATAACTTTGCCATTTCCTTGTCGAAGAATAATGTGTTCCATGAGAAAAGCAAACACATTGATACTCGATTTCACTTCATTCGTGAACTCGTAAAAAATGGTGACATTTTCCTCAAATTTTGTGGTTCTAAAGCTTAGCTAGTTGATATCTTCACTAAACCTTTGGGAAGAGATGTTTTTCAATTTCAACGTCAAAGTTTAGGCATTATTAATAAATTAGTTACCTTAACAAATTAGTTAGTAAAACCGTCTGTTTATAGTTACTCAGTTACTCTCGTTTATGAAACCATAAAACTGTTTTGTAACCATTTATATAACTCTTAAGAATTCAATAACAAGTGTGTTCATTTTCCCAACATTTCAGTATTCTTTCTTTATTTCTGTTTACTCTTCCTTTATTTATGTTTACACCCCATACCTTGAACAATTTTATCATTTTGTTTGTAAGAAAATGACTCTTAAGCAGTAAAATTAGAAGAATGTTGTTTTACCATTTTGTAATCAGCTATCATTGCTTGGTATTTGAAAGGATTTAGAAGCAGAATGGAAACCATTTTGTAATCATCTATCATTGCTTGGTATTTGAAAGGATTTAGAAACAGACTGGAAACAAACCGGAGGAGCCGCATCCAAGAAACCCTACACACAGGAACATGGCCTTTAATCTAATACATATGTAGAGGAGGTCTAGAATATGACATAACTTGCTTTAAGTTAATGAACGAAAATGTAGTTTATGAGATGAAGAATTCCTTCCTTTCCTCCTGGACAAGACAGCAAAATCAAAATGTAGTGAAAATTTTAGCTTACAGCATAATCAAAATGCAGTAACTGTTAAAATTTCAGCATACAGCTCCTCCTCCTCGGGATCAACTTGATTTCTTCTAAAATATTTTGCCTCCGTAAGTTTTTTAAGCGGGATTCGAAATTGGCTAACATTTTTGTATAACGTTTAAGTTTTTGTAAAATTTCATCCTCCTCCTCCTCAGGATCCACAAGAGTTATATTGCCATGCCAAATGTAGGGAGCTCAGCCATCTCCAACATGCACGATGCATGATCTAACTAATAAATATCATGTGTTATCAATGTAATTATATTGAATTTCTGTCGTGATGAATAACAATCAATTTATGCTACGTGGTGACCTTGTGTGGTCTCGGATTTGCTGAAGCGAACATGTGTAATTTTTTACCGATGACTGTGAAGGTATTGGGAATAAGTACTTCCCAAGGTAGAATATAGTCACAGGCAGGGCACAGCACCATATTGGAATTATCAACTTGGTAAGCTTTGTCATTTTAATTTTAGCATTGACACGTGGACTATAGTTACAAAAATGATATTTGGGTTTCGTCTGCATAAAACTTAAATCATAAATAAACGTGTCCTTTTAAATGCAACTCTTTCTAGGGTTTATTAAATGAGTTAAGGTTATGAATGTTATACCTAATTACCATAAATTATAATTCATCTACCCTCCATTCCCAAGTCAACACTATTAGAAAGAACCAATTGTTAAGAGCACAAGATGTCCATCATGGCACCAAGAAATGAGAAATCGTCAATCCAATGTCTCACACGCTACATACCCCTTGATACAAAAATGCTCGATTTCCAAACAAATTCTAAAATTCAAACAGGTAGTAAATGTATGGTGGGACACATAAATAATAAAGTCCTGATGGTTTTCGTCTGCAGTAACCGTGACATGTGAAGAAGAAAGAGGGAAGGTCAGGCTGTTGGTTCCTCCTATTGAAAAAAGTTCACTTTAATTGGTTAAGGAGTTCCAGGAGAAATTTTAGAATGACAAAATGCACTATAGAGTCTTAACCCTTACATTCATAGAGCCCCTAAGAAACAGTCACAGCATGAAATGTTAAACTCTATCTCCGTGAAAGGTTCTAGAGTGCTCTACTCCTTTATAGTTTGAAGCAGTTATCATGCTCCATTGCCAACAATCACCTACATGTAATCCTCTATGGAGGCGAACAATATCAAGCATGTTACACAGCTGAATCTGAATCCAATGCGACATAGATAGAGTGTAACAAATATGCTTTACACCTTAACGAAGTCTCTTCAAAAGGAAACACAAAAGGTTGGAATAAAACTTCATATTGGAAAATTTAGCATGGGTTCATAAAAAATTGTTGTTACAGATGACAAATAAGGATTTTCAGTTATAAGCAACAAGGAACTAGTCCCTTCATTTTCTAAACAATTTCCAGAATTTGGAAGAAACCTGACAAAGTTCCTCCCTTACCAGGATAACACCATGCAAAATAGAATTGTCAAGAGGAAACTTGGTAGATACATGCACAAACAAGCTCAGTTAATGAAGAACTAAGGGACAAACTTGCGATCCAAATATCCACAAAGACAATACATCAAGCATAAAGGGTACAATACAGATGTTTTTTGGGCACTAATAAAGTTTAGGGTTGAAATTTAACTCCAAGCTTATTAAGCACCCACATTCTCGGAAAAGGCCTGTGAGGTTTGCCACAAGTGCTTGTGAATTTTCAATCGCCATGGTCTATACAACAACGATTTAGTTCATAGTGGTCTCGGTGACCCAGGTATCTAGACAGTAAGTGACTTTAACTTAATAAGATATTATATGTATTTCACAAGCCATTGTAGGGTTGAATACTATAAAAATGCACATGGAGTGGTGGGTTACACACTCCATAAACAAATATATGTACATGGAGTGCAAACCAGAGGACAAATTGATTTCTTCTGAAGCATCAGATGAATCTGGTACACCAGGTATAACTGATACCTAAATAACTTTGAAGCGGAGAAGATAGGATGGTGCCATGTAGATTCATTGATACGGGACCGAAACTAAGACTAAGGAAGCGTCATTCTCAAAACCAAAACCAGTTCGTCTTTGGAGCTTCCAGCCTTCGAGAGGGGAGGCAATACCGGGGAGAGCGTAAATCTTCTTGTATCTAAGTTCAAAGCTATGAACAACGAGTATAGTTCCAGGTGAACTATATTTTAGACAATATTTTGGCAAAACGTAGATAAGACGTCACCCGCCAGACCAGGGCAAGACATTCACTGAACCAACGCTCTCAAATACGTAAATGAGTTGGATCATATTACATGCAGAAGCTCTGGTCTTGCTAACTTTGGTGTTGGTCCACTAAGTGGCATATTGAATTAACTAATATAGATACCTCCTCCAGAAAAAGCTGCCCTACATTGTATGCAAATCCCCTTGTGAGATTCTAGAGAGATTCATTGTTCAAATGTGAATTTCCCTCCTCGCCCTCCTACCTCCTCTACTTACTGATTCTATTGCCTTACCTCCTACCAGCCTTGAGTTTAGGTTTAGTGGATCAAACCTGTGGAGCCCCGAGCTATCCATATAGCGAACCATCCGAGCGACCCATGAAGCCTTTTATCTAGATGAGATGAAGCTAGTGAATTTGGATCTCGATTAACGGGGTATGGCTCTTGAAATGCTACGGATGGGTCTACTTTCGCCTCCATCACTGTAGGTGGTTCTAAATAAGGATCTAGGCGGGGTGATGGTTGTCGAACAGACACTGGGTCTTTTTTATCTCGACCTATCACTAGTGGTTATGAATCTTCTTCACCTGGAACTAAGTCTGCCCCTGGAACTGGGTCAACTCGATCTCGATCTGCTAGATATGTAACTGGTTCAACTACTAGGTAAACTCCAACCACTAGTTCAAATACAACCGATTCCAAATCAATAGGCTTTCGAACTAAAGGATCTGTCTACGAGCGAGGTGATGGTTTTCGAACTGGATCGTATGCTTATGTTAGTGGTGGTGACTTTGTTGCTGGTGCGTATAATGGTGGATCAACTGTTGAAACCACTGTTGCCTATACCGCTTGCTTTTCTGCTTATGATGGTATTGCAATCTCTGTTGTTGGCTTAGATATTAAACTAATTTATATGATATTAAACTAATCCAAATGCTAAGGAATGGCAACTGTAGATATTACTACATCTATTTGACATGTCCGTTGATATTAATGACTCGAAACAACAAACTCCTCTACCTTCTGGGCAGTGACTTGTTGCTCTGCAACCTGCCTGGTTGGTTATTGCAAAGTAAATTTCATCTTTCCAAATAATGTGTAATGGAATTTTATGAACTAAGAATTATAATTCTAAAACTTAACATTTCACTATTATCACGTTTCCACCCTACACAATGGTTGGTATCCTTATCTTTTCACATTGCATTAAAAGGACAAACTTAAGTGATAAATGTGTAACTATGAGATTAATATATTACATTCATAATTATAATATGTTAGCATATTCTTTAATATGCAACATACATTCATACATGTGATTTAATATGCAACATATATGAATATGTGATAAAAATGTAATGATTTAGTAAGAAAAGTTATTTAGTATTATTAGTTTAAATTAAGTTAATTTTTATTAATTTTAAGTAAGGAAAATATGTTAATGATTAGTTATGATTATAGATTTAATTATTATTATAATTAATTTTTGGTGTAGAGGGATTAGAAGCTAAATTTTATTAACTTTTAGATCATTGTTTTTATTGAAATTATTGATCTGTCATTGTTTATATTGAAGTTATTGATCTTGAAAGCTTCTCTAAATCAACACTTCAAAAAAAATTAGTATTCGCATTGAGTTTGATCTTTTTCAAGCAAATGTGAAGCTTATTTCTATATGAGTGTTCAACTAATGTGGAGTTTTGTATCCAATTATGAAGGATGTTTGCACCATTCTCCTTGATCATAAATTATATTTATCATCAAATTTCATCAATGTAGGATTTTTCATAGGAGTAGGGAATAGACTTTTAAATCATTATTACTATTGAAGTTATTGAGATGCTTCTTGATCTTGAAAGCTTCTCTAAATCAACACTTCAAAAAAATTAGTATCTGCATTGAGTTTGATATTTTTCAAGCAAATGTGAACTTATTTTTATATGAGTTTCAACTAATGTTAATTTTGTATCCAATCATGAAGGATGTTCACACCATTCTCCTTGATCCTAAATTATATTGACCATCCAATTTCATCAATGTAGGATATTTCATAGGAACAAGGAAGAGACACCCTTATGACATGGGCGCTCAATTGGATCCTCCACCAATATTAAAAATTTATTTAATAATTTCTTAATAGTGTGAGGAGGAGTGAAGATGGTTTTCAATAAAATCTTACTATCTTATCCATGGTACCCTATATATATATACCACCGACCATTGGTTCATAAGCATGATCATCATTGACCTAATCTCTATGTTGTATATTGGTTGTTTGTTAAGCCTTATTAACATGTCAAACCTTATATCCATTGTCCTTGAAAATTTTGGAAAGATGTTTTTCCTCCTCTTTTTAATGAATTTCATTAGACATTCTCATGGCCCAAGTTGGAATCCTACTTAGAACCCCTAATTTCTAAGAGGGACGTGTTGACGGACGTTTATGACACACTGTCAATGAGAAGGGAAGATCTGGACCGGGGTTGTCTATTTAACCCAAGTCGTTTAGAATAATCTACTGTGACGGGTTTTATGGCTCCGTTAGCCAACTAGGATTCTAAAATAATTAAAAAATGTAAAACTAACTAAATGTACAATCCTATCAATCAACACACTAATACAATTACTTAACTGATAGTAGTATTATATACAATAGATATATACAATTACAAGGTTTAAATAAAGCCTCGTGAAAATGATTGTTTTCAACTAATGGATCAAAATAGGATGCAAAAATAAAGGAAATAGTTTTTGTACTATGAATGAAAAAATAATAAATAATGAGTGAATAAGATTATAAATGATATAACGATAATAGACAAAGCATTTAACGTTTAAATGATGTAATCATTATTCATTCTCAAATTAACAAATCAAATAAAATATAAACTAACTAACATGACGTTGATCAACAGTACTAAGCTAGATTCATCTTTATGTGTTTGTATAATCTCCACTTAACCTGTTTCAAGTATAAATATATGACAAAACAAAGGACGATACTTCCTGAAACAGCTCAAGGAAGTCTTTGATATTTCGGAACAGATCGATGATAAAAGAAAGACAAATAGATTTTCTCTTATGTGACTTTAAATGTCCAATAGATGAAAGCGAAATAAACTCCAACTCTCGGAAAATGGTATTACCAACTACCCAACATTAGATGTAAACTCAAGATGTATAGATAGACGATCATTCACAAATATTAAAAGAACCAAAATATAATGAACCACGTAAAGAAAAAACATAAAATGAAAAATTACATGCATAACATTTTAAAGTTAATTCAATACAAATAAAGTTTCATTTCCATAAATTATATGAGAAACAATAATAACATCGCACAGTCTACAAAAGGATGAAAGCCAAAGAGTAAATTGTATCCCATATAGTTTCAGGATAATAAGTCCATCATAAGGTCCAAGAGGAATTCCCGTTCTTCCTAGGCAAGTAATGTTATTTAAAACAAGTTCCTAGTTTGTTCCTCATATCATGCAAGATAGAGACAGATCTACTTTAAAAAGATTTTACTAAAACAAAATAATCATAAAGATAAGTCTGTTGAAACCATTAATCAAAAATAGTTACATCATTAAAACATTGTTTTTCAAAAATGAAATTCCAAGTCCATTGTATTCCCAACTTTTGACTCGTTCTTTTAAATCTTTGCACATTGACCTGTTGTTCACCTGAGACAAAGAAAAACGAAATCTAAATTAGAAAACAATTAAATAAATAAATTTAAAAGACAAGCTATAGAATCTCTGATTATGTAGCTGGTCTAAATAAAAACAAGTTCAGTTATTATTCAAACAAAATCCAATCGTGAATTACAAGAAAAGTATTTACCAATTTAGAAATTTGAAAGGGAAACATAAGACAAATTTGAATTTACAATAGCATTGAAACTGGTGGAGTTTTTTTATAATCACATCTCCCGCTCTCTTGAAATGTTTGTTCGCCCTGAGCGAATTTGATCGGATGCTAGCTCTGAGATCATCATTTTCCTTTTCCAGGACCGAGTTATGAGTCATTACTTGATTCATTTGATCATGTAGGTAAGGGATGTCTCGATAGTATCTTTGGATCTAGTCAAAACAAATTTCACAATACACTTGTTCTAGATTTGGCAATGGACAAGTCTGGTCTGAAGTAAGAGGTTTACCTTGTTCCATAATCTTTCGGAGGTCATACTGAATACCTGAGAAACCTTCTTGTTCCTGTAAAAAAGGAGGAAAATTAGACACGAAATCATATTGGGCTGAATTTACCTTAGTTGAATCGACACTGGTATTATCAACAGAGAACGGGTCTTCAATATCAATGGTGGGGATAGGTTTCTTGTGGTTGTGACGTCGATTCCTTACCATTATGGAAAGGAGTCAGTCATTTATTTTTCTCTTGAAATCAATATCCTGAACCCTCTGCGTTTTATGTTTTCCTTGCTTCTTGGTTTTAATTTCATTTATATCAACCACATATTGCCAAGGATTAGGTGTAACAGAGACCTTGCCCTTCAATTTATCCAGCACCTCCTCTAAATACATTTTACGGATGAATTTGTGCCTCTGGTGTGTGTCTCTGGTTGTTTGATGAAAATCAACAGGGGCTTCGGTAAATAACACAGGGTCTTCTTGCAATTCGACATGAAGGTCTCACAGAGAGTGAGTCGATGGCCAAGGGCTAGTGGGCTTGTCAAAACACATGGGTGAGTCGCTTACCATTTTAGGTGTGAGTGGAACAAAACCATTCCTATCCATGAAATTTTTCCAGATATCTCCAACCTTTGACAAATGGGAAATGACTAAGACTCAAATCAAGCCATGATGAAAGAGACTAGACTGTGCATTAGGGTTTTGCCTCTGGTAAAATCTAGCCATCTTTTAAAGGCTTTTAAGTAGGTAAAACTGCATGTTTAATCTAAACCCTAAGAAAACCATTAACAGACGTATATGAAACATGAATACTAATCCATATCATCCCTCGCAGGTAAGGAATTGCTTGATAATTAATAACAAACTCTGCCATCGAGGCTTGAACAAATTTATGGGTGTACCTTTGACATCGTAGCGTGACTTCTTGGAAATCATTAACAAGTGCCAAGGAATACCTTCAATTTTGAGATTCTTGAACCAGCGATCCCCTTCTCGTGATAGGCCTGTGACTTCTGCAATCGATTCCTCACTGACTTGCAACTGTAAATCACCCATTTTGGCCCTAGTACCATCGAAGGTCTGGGAGAAACCTTGGGCGACTTCAAGGTTAAAGCCCTCGAACGACTGTATAAACTTAAGCCACCCAAAGACCGTGAGATCATCCATAGTGTCGTTGTGGGAGAGCAAGGCATGTGAGCCATTCGACTCTATCCTTACCACAGGGGCCATGGGCTTGGTCGCGATATACCAACAAGTGTAGCAAAGAGGGGTCTGTCTTTGAAACCACCCGATATGAACGATAAGTTTTTCATTTTCGAAGGTGTCCCGATAACTAAAATTTTGGGAGAAGACCACCATGACTACCACTTAGGTTTTTTATTGAACCCTGAACCAGAGGACAAACGTAATCGAAAACCACCTCCTCTATTGAGAACCTAACCCCAAAAATGAAACACCACCAATGATGTAATGAATGCGAGCTCAGGCCAGCATAACAAGGGTGTAATTGTTTCAGAGCATGCTTAACAGTCCTGTACAACAATGATTAGACTGTGATATGACAATAGGGGATAGCATTCAAATTTTAAATTTATATCAAAGTTTAGTTTCAAGAAGCTATCGTGGAGGTGGTAAGTGATAATCCAAACTCTAAATGCAAAATGATAAAGGCATAATCCAAACATGATCCACTCATATCCTAATGGTAAAAAACCATTTCACAAAACGATATGCCCAATACCCTTGAAGGCTCTTAAGATCATTAGGTATTTTTAAAGACTCATCCAATTTCACAAGGAGAAATTTTAGAATTTTCATGATGTGTTTAGTCCAAACTTGTTTCAATTTCATGCTTTAACAGTCATGAAATTGAACAAGAGTAAACAAGATATTTAAAAATAATCTCAAAACACACAACAACCAATCAAGCATTTTTTTTTAAACAAAAATCATAATTGAAGTCGTCGTAGACACAAAGAGGCAGCTATTTAAAAATTATTTTTCGTCAAAACTATGTTTTAAATATTGATGAAATGACATGAATATCTGGCTGCCAACAATGGCAACTCGCTAGGCGAAGCAGTTATCTCTACATCATCAAAACTTCAAATCAGGGAAAAGATAAATTAGATAGTCACTAAAAACAATTATGAAACAGATCAAGAGTTTTGACATTAACTAAGAAAATTAACACAGTCACACTGTCGAAGAAAGTTCTGGCAAATGATTGTAATCCAAAATTTTGTTTCTATAAAAAATGGTAACTACATTTATACAAGTAACTCCAATATCGTTGACAGGTCCATTGTTGCCAGCAGTCGTTTATAGCCTCGGCAGGGATGTCATTTAACCCTCTCCAATACTTCGATCACAACCACAATTCGTCCATCTATGATAAAAACATATCTTGATATTTGATCAATTTAAGAAAACATACCTGAAGGATCTTGAACCTGACATTGGTTTGCTGCCAGCAGGCATGTTCAGTGCCCCAGTGAAGTTGTCTTGGTATCATGTGTGCGTATGCATGTTTATCTACTGCGGGGTAATTTAATTGTGCAATTTTAAAAGCGGAGCTCATAAATGAAATAGGTATCTCGTTGTTTTCATCATTTTTTTGTGTGAGCATAGCAGCATAAGATCTGTCTGATGCAAAAGTATACAACGTGAAATCCTGGGAGAATTCAGGACTCATCAATGAGGGATCTTCGGTTATAGCTTTTCTAATGGAATTAAAAGCTTAATTCTCTTGTGATCCCCATTTTTACACAACATCCTTTTTTATCAGGTTTTGCAGAGGTCTAACAATCTCAGAAAAACTTGGGACAAAACGACTGACGAAATTTATCTTACCCAGAAAGGATTGCATTTCCTTTTTGGAAGAAGGTGGGGAAAGATTGGCACTAGCTTGGGTTCATTCGGGGTCTATTATCATTCCATCTTCAGAGACTATAAATCCAAGTAATTTTCCCTGCTCTACTGCAAAGACTGACTTCTTAGGGTTGAGTGAAATACCAAAATTACGACAACGTTCTAACACAGCCCTAAGATGTGACAAGTGATCTTCTTTTTTTCTTCAAAAAGACAGTGACATCATCAAGGTACACAACAACTGATTGGTTGATAAGGCCACAAAAATCAATGTCCATTTCCCTCTGGAAGGTGGCTCTGGCATTGATCAATCCAAAAGGCATTTTACTATAGGCATAGGTGCCCCATGGGGCACGAAAAGTGGTTTTCAACTGATCTGATGGAGACATAAGGACATGGTTATACCCTGAGAAACCATTTAATAAGGATGTGCTTCCAGTATTGCTTGTAAATCATATTGTAGTCCTTCAAAGTTCAGACCTTTTGTGGTCGGGTTTGGTCTGTTTGGAGGAAAAGGTCTCCTGAAAGGTGGTCTAGAACTTACTTTACTTGTAGATGCTTCTTTAGCAGATCATTTTAAGTCTACGCCCTGATTGGATAATTTCTGGAAATCTTTCTGCAAACTTTCCAAGTCTAAAGTCTCTTGTTGACTTTTACTTTAAGGAGGTCTAGTGAGAATTTCTATTTTATCTTTAGAAGAGGAGGTTGTTTCAGCCTCAACATTTAAATTATCTTTCAAACTCATAATGTCCTTCTCGATAAGAACCACCTCCTCAAAATCTTCTAGTAATGTGTTCTTTTTGGACCTTTTAACCCATATAGCTATATTTTTATGTATGCCCTTAGTATAGTATGCAACAGTAAAGTTTTCCGCAGGCATCGAATCTACAAGGATTTTATTTTTTAGCGTGAGGAATCCTTAAATTTTTCTTTAGGGTTCATTTTCATACTAGAAAGCTCCATTACCATAACTTCCAGAGATTTATCATCTCCAAATTTTTCTAGAAAGAAGGTTTCAAACTTATCCTAGGAGATGATGGTTTGGGGTTGTTGTGAAAAATACCATTTGAGGCATTTCCCTCAAAAGTGTAAGGGAATAACCTACACATGACATCCTCGTGTTCAACGCTCCGGAGCCTAACAACTAACATGAATTTCTTGATATTATCCTCAGTTGATTACTTCGAATCTGGGTCAAATTTGGGTAGCCACTTTTCTGAATGTTTGGGTAATGGGTGTTGGGGTCCAGGTACTGCCATGGCATCTTGATCAAGCCAAGGTCTGGCGGGATTATTTTGGTTGAGATTTTTCAAACGAATAACTGCCTTCATCCAAGGATTCTTCTCTTGAAGAGGGTGGAGAAGAACCAGGTGGGGATGGTGGGAGACAGGATCCCCCAGCACCTAGGATCAGTGCTTCAAAAGGATCGGTGATATTACCACCTAATGTATTATCGGGTAGACCAATATCAAGAGGTTGTTCTTGCAGATTGGAGAAATTAAGGGGTTGATTTAGTTGATATGATGTGTGCGTATGCATGTTTATCTACTATGGGGTAATTTAATTATGCACCTTTAAAAAAGGATCTCATAAATGAAATAGGCATCTCGTTGTTTTCATCATTTTTTTGTGTGAGCACAGCAGCATAAGATCTGTCTGATGCAAAAGTATACAACGTGAAATCCTAGGAGAAATCAGGACTCATCAATGAGGGAGCTATTGATCCAAGTGGATATCGGTGGCCACCCACATTTTCCGATTGGCTCAAAACGGTTTTCTAGCAATTTTGGCAATTTACTATTTTTAGCAGGTTTTAACTTCCGGGGCCATTTTAAAGGCCTAAATGAAGGTTTTTCTAGATCGAGATTCTCAATGATAGCCAAAGGCATCATTGAGCCCCCAAAATGAATCTCCTCGACGATACCTTTCCAATGAGCTATAATACACCTAAAACGAAGATCGTATGCAAAGCTTACGACCCCAGGAAGTTGATGTACTAACTTACCCAAACGGGGCCCACCTGACTTTTGGCGCCTTCAAAGCCTCATTGTAATCATCTTCTTGCGAATGCGAGTAGTCGTCACATATCTTCTCAGAGATAAGCTGCCACCATTCTAGCGATTCTTTCACTCTGTATTTTTACAGTCTCTATACATTTATTTCATTAATAGAAATCGTGTATTATTGTATATCTGTGTTTATGGTTGCATCTTTGATAAATTTATTTTATATTATTGAATATCTGCGATATCTCTATGCATTTCTTTGTTATATCTCGGCTCTCATTTCATGCCGAAAATAATCTGGATCAATGATGGTTTGGGGTTGTTGTACAAAATACCATTTGAGGCATTTCCCTCAAAAGTGTAATGGAATAACCTACACATGAAATCCTCGTGTTCAACTCTTCGGAGCCTAAAAACTAACATGAATTTCTTGATATTATCCTCAACTGATTGTTTCGAATCTAGGTTGAATTTGGGTAGCCACTTTTGTGAATGTTTCGGTAACGGGTGTTGGGGTCCAGGTACTGCCACGGCATCTTGATCAAGCCAAGGTTTGGCGGGATTATTTTGGTTAGCCATGGGATTTGGTGGAGATGAAGGTTGAGATTTTTCAAACAAAGAACTACCTTCATCTGAGGATTCTTCTCTTAAAGAGGGTGGAGAAGAACCGGGTGAGGATGATGGGAGACCAGATCCCCCAGCACCTAGGATCAGTGCTTCAGAAGGATCGGTGATATTACAACCTAATGTATTATCGGGCAGACCAATATCAAGAGGTTGTTCTTGAAGATTGGAGAAATTAAGGGGTTCATTTAGTTGATCTGATGTGTGCGTATTTATGTTGATCTACTACGGGGTAATTTAATTATGCACCTTTAAAAGAGGAGCTCATAAATGAAATAAGTATCTCGTTGTTTTCATCATTTTTTTGTGTGAGAACAGCAGCATAAGATTTGTCTGATGCAAAAGTATACAACGTGAAATCCTAGGAGAAATCAAGACTCATCAAGGAGGGAGCTTCGGTTATATCTTTTCTAATGGAATTAAAAGCTTGATTCTCTTGTGATCCCCATTTGTACGGAACATCCTTTTTTATCAGGTTTTGCAGAGGTCTAACCATCTCAGAAAAACTTCGGAAAAAACATCTAACGAAATTTATCTTACCCAGAAAGGATTGCATTGCCTTTTTGGAAGAAGGTGGGGGAAGTTTGGCAATAGCTTGGGTTTGTTCGGGGTCTATTATCATTCCATCTTCAGAGACTATAAATCCAAGTAATTTTCCCTGCTCTACTACAAAGATTGACTTCTTAGGGTTGAGTGAAATACCAAACTTACGACAACATTCTAACACAACCCTAAGATGCGACAAGTGATATTTTTTGTTCTTCAAAAAGACAAAGACATCATCAAGGTAAACAACAACTGACTGGTTGATAAGGCCACAAAAAGCAATGTCCATTTCCCTCTGTAAGGTGGCTCCAGCATTGATCAATCAAAAAGGCATTTTTCTATAGGCATAGGTGCCCCATGGGGCACGAAAAGTGGTTTTCAACTGATCTGATGGAGACATAAGGACATGGTTATACCCTGAGAAACCATCTAATAAGGATAGCCTTTCAAAACTAGACACTTGTTTCAAAATTTGTTCCATTGGGGGAACGGAGTAATTGTCCTTATCAAAAGCTCGGTTTAAATTACGGAAATCGACACAAAGTCGAATTTCCCCATTTTTCTTTCTTACCAGGACTAAGTTGGATACCCACTGAGTATGTCGAACTGGAAAAATTATTTTGGCGGTGAGTAATTTTTTTAGTTCCTTTTTTACTATGGATTTTAATTTAGGATGCATTTTTCTAAGTTTTTGCTGAAAAGGTTGGGTTTGGGGCTTCATGGGAATTACATGTTGTATTATGTTTGGATCAAAAGTTTTTAGATCATCATATGTCCAAGCAAACACATCTTTGAATTCTTTGAACAATTTTATGAATGCAGATCTCTCTTGTTCAAAACACCCTTTGCCCATATTGATATTTTGAGGATTATCTTGCGTTCGTTAATTTGTAGTTTCATACAGTAATGAAGAACTGTTTGTTTTGCAATTTACCACTCCCCTAAACTTGTCATGTAAATCATAAAATTTCTCTAATTTAACAACAGATTTGGGGATAGAGTTTACCAGATCGGATGATATCTCTGCAGAATGGGGGTCGTATATTATCGTGAAATCTCAAAGGTTTTCATTGTGGGTGCTTTCATCGACTACCACATCTTGGAAAGTGTCATCCATATGCAGAAAATTGATGATTTGTTGATCGTCATCAACCACTCGCCAATTGGTAATGTTGTCTAGAATCGATGGCCTAAATAACAATTCAATCGAAAATGTGTTAGGAGAAAGACCCTCAGCAGGTAATAATTTTGAAGCGACGTTAGCTAATAAACCAGCTTCTGAATTACTAGACCTGGGAATGGAAATTATGTTAAAAGAAAGAAATTTACATATTAAGCCCCATGCCTCAGTTTGGTAGTTTTTCAGATGAGGTGATAAACAATGAATGGCGTTTTTTACCTGCTTGACTACAATTTCAGATTCACTGAATACTACCAAGTTTTGCACGTCAAAATCCAGTGCCTTCTTTAGTCCCTGCAGGAGTGCTTCATATTCTGTTGTGTTGTTAGTACATTCAAATTCTAATCGACGAGCAATAAACGTTGTATTACCTTTGGGGTCGACCAGCACCTGCCCCTTCCCAGGATTTAGATCCATCAAAGAATAATGGCCAGATTTCTTCGTCATCAACAATGTTCGATTTACTTTTCATGTATGTCATCTGAATATAGGTTGATATTTCATATTGTTGTTCTGGGTAGGTGATAGAGGATATTTCAGTCATGAAATTTCCAAAAAAAATATTCATTCCCTAGGCCTCAATTGTATTTACAGCAGTAGTAAAAGGCTCATTGTGATCGTTTAAATCTGTAACAGTGTACTTAAGGTAACGTTCTTTGTTTATCCTAATCTTGTTAGGTTAGCCATTTTCTAGCAGCCACAGATGAGACCAATCCATAGAAAAATAACCATGTAACTGCTCTGACCAATCTCTTCTCAAAAATAAGCCATAAACTTCCGGAATATCAACAACAATTATATCAATTACTTGGTGGACCTTTGGGTTAGATGACACCCTTATCAATACATTCTTAAGTTCACCAATGACCTTGACATTAGTTCGATCTAACTGATTGATTTTTAAATCATAAGGTTTGAATTTAGCATTAATGTTCTGACACACACATAGAGGCATTACATTTGATGAGGCGCCAGAATCAACCATGCAGTTATGTGCATTTCTGTTGAAAATTTCGAAAGTTAACAAGAAAGGCGGTACATTTTTTCGTGATGAGACAACAAAAATCTACTAATTTTTTATGGTTGTACCTGAAATAGTCTTATCTAAATTTCCTACGGTTTTCTTTGATATGTCCCTTTTATCCTGATTTTCAGATGATTTTTTTTTTTGACAATAACGTTTAGAGGGATTTATATTAAAATTGGCAAAAGCCACAAATCTGTTACATAGGCAGGCTGCACAGAGCTAATGCCAGCAAAAGAGGACTACAATACTTAAAAACCAGTGGAACTGCTTCCCATGTCTGAAGAAAACCTGAAACTAAGTTT